>VMRN01000405.1:0-11080 GCA_010277015.1 Poeciliopsis turrubarensis
GAGTCTGGGGGATGTTGGAGTCTGGGGGATGTTGGAGTCAAATGTATAGCTCAGTAATATTTAGTTGTTTGCAAGATATTTAAATATTCAGCTCTAAGCTATGTAGTTAGTGCTGAGTTAGCTAAGTATTTTACTTGTAAACAAAATTTTGCCTGAAATATGTAATTTTAAGCACCAAACTAAATATTTATCCAGCTAATTGAACATTTAATTTGTAGCAAAATATTTAGCCTGCAGCTTTGATTTAGCTAAATGTTTTGCTTTATAAAATTTTTCTTCAAACTAAATGAATGTCAATGTATTTAGTAGATAGAAAAGTAAGTACATTTATTTTTAAAATATTTAGCACTGAGTTAGCTCATATTCTTGACGCTTAACTCTATCCATCCATTTTCTGTTCATCCTTGACCCCAGTGGGGTCGGGAGGAGCTGCTGCCTCTCCAGCTGCGATCTGGGCGAGAGGAGGGGTCACCTGGACAGGTTGTCAGTCTGTCGCATTTTTTTTATACTATTTAGCTTGTTACAGCAGCTACATGCAGAGGGCGGAGTTATTGGTGGATCATCACGTTGGGTGAGATGGTGAAGGTGGAGAACATGTGGAGCCCCCTACTGCCGAACTACGGTATTGATATTTATAATTGCATTTTATTAAACCGTTCACATGGACATTCAGACATGCAGACTTTCTAAAAGGACAAAAATGGAGATTTCATCAAAAGTATTAACCACAATAAAGGCTTTAAAGATACTAACATATATGTCATAAATCCATATTAATTGATTTATTTAAGCAATAAAACAAATCAATGGTCCAGAACGCTGCTGCTGGAGTTGTTACTAAAACCAGGAAGATGGAGACACCGCCCGGTTCTACAGTTCCTCACAGAGAGACTTTAAACTGCAGGTAGTTTATAAATCACTGAATTAAGATTAAAGATCTGCTGCTGGACCAGCCAGTTGGTTCTGGTTCTGGTTCTGCTTTGCATCAAACTTCCAGAAAACTGATAAGCAGCTGAAACCTTGATGGAGGGCGGGGCTACTATCGGCCGAGCAGGGCTCCTTTAAATCCAGACTGAAACCAGTTTGATGCATCGATTCAAAATTTAACCAAATGTTTCAATTGTTGATTCTGTTTCTGACTTTTTATGATGTAAATAAAGTTTTATTGATTGATTGATTGAGTCTGCTCTGTCTCCTCAAACCTCTAGTGGGTCGGGTCATATGGCTGCTGGTACTGAACCAGGTTCTGGTTCAGGTTCTGCTGCAGCTAATTTGAATAATGCATTGATCTTAATGCATTGATTGATAACTGGATCAGTTGATTGATCAATTTTTATTTGAACTAAACTTCATGTTGAATATTATTGATGATTTTCTCCATATTCAGGTGATGATGATGATGATGATGACGATGGTGGTGAAGATGATGATGAAATAGTATAGAATAAAAAACTAAGTATTTATCCTATATTTAGTTTGTCAGATTAATCTGAGTTTTTATTCTCATGTTTCATTGTTACGTTTTGGACCGAACCTTCAGAGGTTCTGCAGTAACTTCACCTCCCAGCTACAGGACGCATTAATAAAACCTAAAATAGTAGCTCACATGCTAACTGCTAATCCTGAAGTTAACTGCTAACACTGAAGCTAACAGCTGAGCATGTAGTAACCTCGGTGCCTCCTGATGAATACTGTTGTCTGCTTTAACTAGGCCATTCGGCTCTCTGTCTCTGGTCCACAAACAGCACTACTGACCTGAAGGTCATTACGGTCTGCTGAGTCCTCTGATCCAGATCTGCTTCAAACTTCCCTCAGCCTGAGCAGAAACATGATTTCATTGGTTCAAACTTTTATTCTAGATTTAGTCCTGAAAACCTGAAGAAGCCAGAGGAAGAAATTCATCCAGAACTCAGAATCTCTTGCATTTATTGTTACTATTTAGCCGTATCCCGGCTGGCTGCAGGTCGTGTCGCCTTCAGGTGCTGAAGATGACGAAGAGGAGGAGCAGCGCGGGCAGGAAGTGGCGGCTGCAGCAGCGCGACGCGGCGTTCAGCTGGTCGTCGTTGTTCGCTCGGCATTGGCTGCAGTCGTCTCCGCAGAAGGAGCAGGAGGAGACGTCGCTCCGCCAAGACGATCGGTACGACCGCACCGTCCTGCGCCCTGCAGGGGGCGCCACAGCCCAGAATCAGCTCCACTCACTGACCTTCAGCTGACACATTCATTACCATTTCAACAAACTCATTATTCTGGTTTAAAGGGAAACTCATTCATATTCTGGAGTTTGCGATTTGAAAATCTGGGATACCTGAGAGAAAGTTAGTACACCCCATGAAAAGATTTTAAGATTTTAACAATATAAATAAATATTTTAAAATCTTTTACATTTTTCAGTATAATGTCAATGAAATTAACATTTCTGGTGATGTATAAATTATTACACCCCAGAGGAAAATTATACAGAAATAATTATTAGTTATTTTTCCAGTACTGAGAGCAAAATGCAGATTTTCACCACGTCATTCAGTATTTATAGATATCAGTTTGAAACAAAATATTTACTTCACCAGCTAAATACTGAGCTAGCTAAAAAGTGTTAGCTAGCGCAGAGCTAGCTAAATATTTAGCACTCAGCTAGCAAAGTATCCAGCTAATACTTTTCTAGTTGACTAACTATTTAGTTAGCTCTGAGCTAAACATTAAGCTAATGTTCAAATATGGACTATCAAAATAAGAGCTGTGTGTTGATAGCTTCTAAATAAACTGCTGTGGAGATGATGATGATCTCTGGATTACAAACAACGAGCTCAGAAGACCCAGCTTTTACTTTGGTAGTCCACTTTCGGGTCAAAGCCCGGCTCTCCAGCAGAACCATCAGAACCTTACGTGGTTCGTAGTAGTCGTAAACGGTGACCGAGGCTTCCTGGACCCGGGCCACCTTGAACTCCACCAGCAGCGGGATGAGCAGACACGACTCCTGGGTCGACACCTATGGAACCAGAACCAGACAGAACCGCGGTTGGTTCTGTAGCCCAAACAGAACCAGACAGAACCGGCCAGCCGGATCAGGTTTCAGCTCACAGAGTCCAGGTACAGAACCGCCCTCCCCGGCCCGGCTTCCACTCGCTTCACGGCACCACCCAGCGGTACCAGGTCCGGTCGGGCGCTGAAGCCGCTCAGCAGACCCACCTCCATCAGAACCATCCCGGTCTCATTCAGGCCCAGGTGGCAGGCCAGGCTGAGGGCAGCAGAACCAGAACCAGTTAGAACCCGAACAGACCGGGCCACAAAGCAGCAGAAACATTCTGAGGAATCTGTCAAAAATTATTTTATATTTCTGGAAGTTTAAATGTTTTCAACTTTATTTTCTTCATTTTTTTAGTGTACAAAAGTTTAAAATCTACTGATGTTCATGATTCGACTCTTTGCAGTCATGTGACGTCCTCACCTGGTGCAGATGAACAGGTGAGCGTCGTTCTGCTCCTCCCACAGCGCCACCTGCAGCTCAAACGCTTCCTGTTCCTCGCCGTCCGTCCTCAGCAGCTCCTCGCCGCCGACGTTGTAAAACACGTTGAGCTGAAAAACAGATGAAGGTGAGGATGAAGAGGGCAGCAGGGGGCACCGTTACCATGGAGACACGCAGGTACCTGGAACAGAGCGAGTCCGTGACCCGATGCCGTCACCTGGAGGTCCAGAACCGGTTCTGGATCAATCTGGAAAAAACAGATTCAACATTTAAAGACCTGAAGCTACAGAGTCAAAGAGACTGGGATTAGACTGGGATTAGACTGGAATTAGACTGGGATTAGACTTGAATTAGACTGGGATTAGACTGGAACTAGACTGGGATTAGACTGGAATTTGAACCTCCAATCTGACAGAAGTTCTGCCCAAATTTGTGTTCATCAGTCGGATCAACCTGGACCGCCAATATCCGACTAGAACCGAACTTCACTGCGGTCCTGTGGTTGGTCGTCTCCATGGTTACCTGGCGACTCTGGAGCACCAGGAAGTTGCTCTGGTCGATGCGGAAGGACGCGACGACGCCTGACTCCCTGTTGGTTACCGTGACGACCAGGTCAGAGCGCTCTGACCCCTGCAGGGCGGCGAAGGCAGACAGAGCCTGCAGAGCCACCACCGTGTCCTGGACAGAGAACTGGACTGAAACCGGATGAAGCCCAGTAAGCCCAGTTTAAACCGGTTCCGCCGGTTCCGGACCTGCGTGCTGCCGAATCCTCCCAGGTGGTTCCTCTGCTGGCTCAGCCACTTCATCAGACTCAGACCTTCGTCGACCCGGTTCAGTTCGTGCAGTGAAAGCAGAACGTAGGACGCCGTCTCGATGTCTGCCGAGCGAGGTTGCCATGACGACGACAGGCCAGCATCAGGCGACGACCAGGTCGGGACGCCGTCTGCTGGCAGAGGGACGGAGCAGGAAGTGACATGTAACGTCGGGACAAACAGCCAATGAACGTACCCCTCAGGTCAGCTCGGCCAATCAGACGGTCGAGTGCGGCGTGGGAGGCGGGGCTTCCTGCCAGGGCCAGCGAATAGCTGAGGAGGCTCAGGCTGTAGTTGCTGGACACGCCCTGGTCCAGCCGGGCCTCCAGGTAGGCGAGGGCAGAGGTCACCCGGGAGGCGAACTGCGCCTGGCGGACAGAGACCGGGTCGTCAGCACCGCTCGCCCGACAGAACCGGAACCGGGTCGGACCCGCTCACCCTGATGTAGCCGTCCTCCAGCAGGGCGACCAGGACGTAGGCGGTCAGAGACGCGGGTCCGTCCAGACCGCCCTGCAGCTCCGAGTGGATCACGGTTCCGGGCTCCGCCGCGGCGCCATCCGCCGTCCGCTGCGCCGCCAGCCACGCCGCCGCGCTCTCCAGAACCCGGCTGTCCACGCCGACCCACGGTCGCGCCTGCAGCAGGCAGCGCAGCACGAAGGCCGTCAGCCTGCGCAGAGGGACGGTCAGAGGAGGTTCTGGTCCGGTCCGGTCCGGTCCCGGTACCGAGTCCTACCAGGTGCTGCCTGATGAGTCCTGCTGGCCAAAGGCGCTGAAGGAGCCGTCGGCCCGCTGGTAGGACAGCTGCCGCTCATAACCTGCAGAAACTGGACCGTCACGACCCGGGTCAGGTCTGGGGAAGGTTCTGCTGCTTCTGGGTCTGATACCTTTCAGCATGTAGTCAATGGCCCGGTTCTGCAGCGCCGGGTCCAGCGGGCCTCTGGCGCTGAGGTACCGCAGGACGTGGACGTTTGGAGCGAAGTGGATCATGTTCTGCTCGCCGCAGCCGAACGGCATCTGGACCAGCGAGTCCAAACCGCTGATGGACGGGCCCAGCAGGTCGCCTTCAGCACACACAGGTTAGACAGGCTGAACGGACCGGAACCAGGACACTACTGGTTCTGGAGAACTGCATGGACACCGTCTGCAGAGCCGGTACCGATCCAAACTAGACAAACAGAAACCGCAGCGACAGAAGAACCAGAAGAGACGTTCTGGTTCCCTTCGGTTCCCTGGCCCTTTATTTATCTGATAATAAAAACCATTGAGAATAGAAGTTTAGTTAGCATAACTATAGAGACAGTCAACATTTAGACATATGAAATATTAGATGTAGCATGAATATTGTGGATTAGACTTTATGATTAGAAAAACTTAGACAAAGATTCAAACTAAACTAACTGGTGACTGAACTTCCATACATGTCTGAGGAGGGTTTTCAGTGGGGCAGGGTTGTTCTCCCGTAAGGAGGCTGCAGGCAGGGACTTTATCAATACATCAGGATCAATACATTCCTTGCTGTTGGTTCAACAGTTCAGTGAAACATTAAAACTTTTAAAAGTCTTCTCCAAAGTATAATCAAACGTATTAAGATATTTCCTTAAGCATAAAACAGCATCTTTTGAATTAGTTAGTTTTAACCATAATATTTGGATGCAATTTATATTACTAAGATACAATAGGATTAGGAAACTATTTACATCTAAAATATTTCAGGTATTTCAAAGAGCTTTTCCAAAACTAGACAACCCTGCAGTTTGAAATTCAAACGTAAAATTACTATTTTTTAGCATTAGATTTTGTTTCAGTTTGTATAAAACAAACATTTTCTAGTTGAAGCTCTGAGGCAGAAACCAAACAGGCCTGGTCATAAATTCTCTCTGGAACGTAAAGAGGAGGAGACTCTGGTTTAGGAGGATTTTGTTTCTCCACATATTTTCTTCTGGGCTCTTTATCAGGTTCACAGGAGGTAATAAAATGAACATTGTAGCAGCCCTGCAAGGAGAAGACACACCTTCTAATGCATATATTTAAATGAGGGGAATAAACATTCCTATAAAATGGTCTGTTTTACAGCAGAAGTTTGAATCTCTTTGTGCTGACTGAGTGATTCCCAAAAATGCATTTTGTCTTTCCTTTCAACTCGTAGCAGGTAATTCTATGTTTGTCATGTGTTGGACTTTTTGATAATCCAGGTGTTATGCATTCTGTAACATTCTGTATGCATTGAATTCTTTGGATAAAACTCTGGAAATGTCTGAAGTCAGCTGTCGTATGATTGGTCTCTGAAACTCCACTGAACACGCAGAGTTCCTGGAACCCGCAAGATCAGAGGAAAAGAAACGAGCAAGTAAATATAAGCAGATATATTCCTCTGATTTTCAACAAAACCTAAATGACCTTTAAAGGGTTAAAACCCAGAAAGTCCAGAATATTTGAGCCTCTGCTGAGAACTGGACCCAATGATCAGATCAATGAAAGAAATCTGAAAAATGGACGTTGATCAGTTTGACCCAGATGGAGAAAATCATTCAGCACCACCCGGCACCGTCCGGTTGGACCCGGGTCCCAACAGAACCATCGGGTCCAGAACCATCGGGTCAACATACCTATAGCCGTCGCCGAGACCCGCTGGCTGCCGTCCACCACGCCTGGAGGGAACCGGAACGCCACGGAACCGGACCGGTCGGAACCACCAGCAGGGAGATCCAGGAGGAGGGAGGAGCAGAAGCTCTGAGGTCGACCTTCAGCCTGACGATGAAATGAAACCTGAAGGTCCAGAATCTGAATGTTTCCTCTGACTGAATCTGGTTCTGTTCTGGATCGGTTCTGCTAAATGAAGTCGGTTCATTTTTCTGACTTCTGAATAGAATTTCAAATTATTCCCGAATTCAAACGTTCAGGGTTTTATCAGGATTTCTGGGACTAACACACCGAGGATCAGTGGAGCCCCCTTTATGTTGACGACCCTAAATAAAACGGCCTCCAGCAGTGATCAGGTCCACCTGCAGTGGTTCTGGTTCTGGTTCTGCAGAGGACAACCAGCATCATGGGGACCATTTCCTGAAACTTTAAAACAATATCCTGAGAACTTAAGTTGATCAAGTCCTGTGACAGATTCTCAGTCTGGACTTTAACTAGGCCATTCTGACCCGTGAGTCAGCTCCTCCCACCTTAACCAGGACGGTTGTGCGAACGACGTCGGCCGCCGCGGAGGACACAGCCTTCACGGCGATGGGGACGAGTCCCAGGACCAGAGGCCTGATGGGAACCAGGACGGTGGCACCGCCCTCCGGATCCACCAGGAGGCGCCGCACGCTGGCCGGGAACACGAACTCGAAGGCGTCGCTCTCTGAGACGATCACGGTGACCTGGACACAGACGGACGGACACGCCCGGATCGGATTCAGCCCAGACAAAGCCGGCAGGACGTGTTTCTGGGTCAGAGACCCAGAACCGCTGAAATCAGACGCCATCAGCCCTGATGATGCACCGAAATATTAGAAAGTAGAAGAAGACAATAAAGAGGCGTTTCTGTCCCGCCTGCAGATGAAACCACTTCAGACATGAACTAAATGTTGATGCTGTTCTTCTTCACTAATGATCAATAAAATGATAATAATTAATCAGTTTGTTTCTGCTTTATGCTAGTTAGCACTAATGCTAGTTAGCACTAATGCTAGTTAGTTACAATGAACAGAAAATGACAGAGAAGCAGTGATGGGCACCGCTAACTAAATAGCGAGCTGCACTAACACTAAACATAAGTTCTGCTAATGTTAAAGCGCTGAAACAGCTAAATATTTAGCTGAAGCTAATGCTAAATAGCTATATTAACTCCATGTTTAGCACAAGCCAATGATAAAATAATATAAAGACAGTAATTAGTGGAAGCTATGCTAAGTGCTAGGATGCTGTGACTTTACTGGGAAAACCTCTGCAGACTGACCTCCAGCTCCTCTTGGAGGTAGTTGAACAGAACCACCTCCAGAACCAGCTCCTCTCCTCTGATGATGTAAGCAGGGAGGTTCAGGGACAGGAAGAAGTCCTGGAACACTGTGAGCTACAGGAGGAGCACAGAGACGATGAGAACAGGATCAGATGCATCCGAGCCAGCCGCAGGAGGTTGTGGGAATACCTCTGCCGGTTTCTCTGTGAGTCCCAGACCCAGATTGTCCGACACCACGAAGGCGGAAGCCGTCCAGGTGGTGATGCTGTCAGGAACCGGCAGAGGAATCTGCATCCTGTCGGAATCCCTGCAGAAACATTTCAGGTCACATTCAGACAGGAAAACCAAGGGGCGTGCAGTGGTGGCGCAGGGGGTCAGCGTGCCAGACGCTTGGAGAACTCAGTCCTCGACGCGGATCTCACGGGTTCGACTCCCGGGTCCAGCGACCTTTGCTACTGTCAAAAAAAAATGCGAGCCACTAGTGCCACTAAAAACTCTTTGGAGAAAAAAAGAGACAGGAAAACCAAGGACGAATGTTTGGGTCCCACAACCGGCACCAGGTTCACGTCTACATCCCCAACTCTTCCTGCTTCAACACACTTGAACTAAAAGAATGAACCATTAACTGGGTTCTGCAGAACCTCAAGACAAACTGAGGAGGCCAGTCAAGATGTTCTGCAGCCGAAAACCTCTAAGAGAAAATGTGAAAGCTGCTCCTCAGCCTGGGAGGTTCTGGTCCCAGAAGGTCTACAGGTCAGACACTGGTTCTGAAAGCTGAAGCTTCACCCTGTGTTGACGTCCATCCAGACCCAGGTCTCTGGAAAGTTCTGGCGCTGGTGAGGTTCTGGTTGTTTCCTGAAATGTTTTTCGTCCATCTGGAGGAAGAAGCCCGGTTCACCTTCTGCTGATCAGAACACAAATATCAGTTTCAGTAGTGAGAAGAAGATCCAACTAATTATTAACTATCATCTGCAGCTCCACGCTGGATCAGCAGGGAGACCAGCTTCCTGTAGAGTTTGTTTTTCTTTCTTAATTTCCTTCTGTTTTCAGAAGAATCTGCTGGCTTTTGAGGATCCTAGGAGTTTGAACTTTGACTAGGCCAGTGCTTCTCAATACCAGAGCCTCAGCCTGCAGCCATTAGGTGTTTATCACCTACAGATTCAGTCTAGGTGGCAGAAGGGAAACACCTGAAACATGCAGGGCAGAAATGATTGGACTAGGCCATTCTTTTGTTTTTCAGCCATACTGTCGTAGATCAGCTGCTGTGTTTGGGTTCATGGTTCTGTTGCTGACCCAGTTTGGGCAGATGGACTCACATCTGACTGTGAGTCCATCCTGTTGACCATCCTCCCAGGACCTTTGACCTTTAACTTGCTAACTGAGAGTCCCATTGCTCTGCTGGGAGCTCTAAAAGGTTTTCCTCTTTGGAGGATGATGAACTCCAGGTGATCTGGAGGTGACCTTTGACCTTTTCCAGTTTGCGTCAGAAAATCTGACGCAAACTGAATCAGTCCTGAAATAAAACCAGGCCTGAAGCAGGAACCAGGTTAGAATAAATGCAATGTTTAGACCTGCTGAGGATCAGTTGGTTCAGAGGCTAAGAACCGGGCCCCGGTCAGGACCTGGATCAGGTCTGAACCAGGTCTTGTAGTGATGCTGTGAAGGAAAAGCTGCTCAGTAAGATACTTACTGACCAGCGGCCATGTTGGATCCGCTGTGGGCACGCTGGCGTCAGTCATCACAGTCAGGTCACATGTCTGTAGGAGCAAAGCTCAGGTTAGTTCTGCTGTTCTGGAACCGGACCGGCTGGTTCTGGATGAATGGAACCGACTCAGGTTTCTGACAAGGATCACCTGGAAAACAGAGAACGGATCACCCATTGTCATCCCATCGCCGAGGGCGTCGTCCAGGAACGACTCCGTCATCTGCTCCCGCACCTGGAAACCGCAGAAAGAACCCGTCAGAACCTGTCAGAACCCGTCAGAACCCGTCAGAACCTGTCAGAACCTGTCAGAACCAGTCAGAACCTGTGAGAACCAGTCAGAACCAGTCAGAACCACTCAGAACCAGTCAGAACCAGTCAGAACCACTCAGAACCAGTCAGAACCAGTTAATCATTTAAACATGAGGTTCTGTGGTTCTCAGTTCTGGTGAGATCAATTGTTATGTTGGCGGTTCTGACCGTTTCCATGGTGATGTCATTGTTTGACCTCGCCCACCGCGTGGCTTTGTCGACCACCAGGATCCCGACCAGAGAGTCCGGTTCCTCCACCGACACCTTCAGGGTCACGACCTGCCCCGGCTTCAGCAGGTCGCTGCTCCATCCCAGAGACACCTGCAGACCCAGGATGACCAATCGGTCACTGTTTCGTGGGCAAACATGACGCTGTGTCAGGAAGTCCAGAGCAGGTGGGTGACCTTGTTCTGCAGGAAGTGTGTGATGCGCATATGGATGACATCATTGATGACCTCACCACTAGGATGGACGCAGTAAACGACGACGGAGGCCAGAGGAGCCCAGGATGCCTCTGGAACCAGACTCACATCACCTGAGCTCCTCCCAGCAGAAACCACCTGACCTCTGGACTTCACCTGCAGACACGGAGCGTCAGCAAGGCATCATGGGTAGGAAACGGTCCGGGCTCCAGGAGAAGATGCTCACCAAGTAGTGAACGTCAGGAATCGCAAAATTCTTCTCGACCCTCAACTGAAGACGGGAACCAACCTGGAGAAGAGAAAACTAGATGGATGGATGGATGGATGGATGGATGGATGGATGGATGGATGGATGGATGGATGGATGATGATGGATGATGATGGATGATGGATGATGGATGGATGGATGATGATGGATGATGG
>VMRN01000405.1:25062-39805 GCA_010277015.1 Poeciliopsis turrubarensis
AACCCGGTGCGTCTCTAACCCGGTGCGTCTCTAACCCGGTGCGTCTCACAGTAAGTAAGATGCGCTCTGTCGTCCGGTCCTACTTTAGACATTTGACAACTTCTGGCTGCAGAGCAAACTTTCCGCGTTGGCAATGAATGCAAATGATTCGGTCCAATAGTGGTAGAATCTCTTGGCTATTTGCCCCTCCCCCTTTACCCTCCACGGCCCACCGAACACCCCTCGAGTTGTTGACACCCTGCCTCGCGCCCCGCCCAGCTGGAAGAAACTGTGACGCAAATCTTTAACGGAAAAGTTGAAATTTTATAATTATTCTACACATTTTAATAGCCTTGGAAACCGTTAATAATGTTTGTGTCATGTTTCTCAATTGTCAAACATATTTTTAAAAAGTTCCAGGGAGCCTCCTGGGCAGCTGCGGGTCGCCGGTCCCGGTCCCGGTCAACCTGTCATTTCTCTACGTGTGTAGAGAAGTTCCGCTCTGGCCCTGCAGGGGGCAGACTTGGCCATGAGAGGCTGCAGTGCTCGCTGGTTCCAGCAGGGGGAGCTACCGGTGGTGGTGGCTGGTGTTCGAGCTCCTCCTCTTCCTCAGTGGACAGCAGCGGGAGCAGGAGGAAGATGACTTCGTTACGGCCGTTTACCTGCGACGACCTGTTTAAATTCAACAACATGTGAGTCAGAAGCGGCCCGGACCCGGTCAGAACCCGTCCGGCGGGTCCTGCCCGGACCCGGTCAGATGCCTGGACTACCTCAGATTATCTGATCAATTCAAACATTGGCTTCCTTCAAACTGATGCCGAATTATCTTTCAGGCCCATCGGAACCATCTGGGTTAATGTTGGAGTCCAGCCTGATGTTTCAACTCGTTCATTTAACATAAAATCTTATTGTTAGCACAAATATGTTCAGAGTTCGTTCATGTTGACGTACTGGCCGTTTCCTCCCGTATTTGTGATCAATAATTATTTTCCAGAAGCAGCAAAGTGATCAATAAAAGGAAATTTAATCATTAAATGTTTTTAATCTTTCAACAGAAACCTGGATCCTCTCACAGAAACTGTATCCTCCTCTGATCAGATGTTTAGATAACTGATATTTTAGAATTTAAGATTTATTATATTAAGTAGAAATAATTGTTTTCTGTATATTGTCCTTTTACATCTGCATTGTCTGCTAAAGTATTCACACCCAGAAACCTCTCCATGTTTTTCCCTTTCAACTGAAAAGTGTGTTATGTGACCAACATGATGTGTATAGTTTAGTGGAAGAAAAAAACATTTATGATTTTATTAGTTTTTTACAGATGAAATCTGAAGCGTTAAGTTTTATTCTGTAGTGGTAAAAGTAGACAAACTGCTGTCAACTCTAAATGATGCCTGGTGGCAGCAGCATCATGCTGTGGGACAGGAAAGCCTGCAGGGGGAGGCTCTGCAGGGTGTGTGTGACCCCTGAGTTGACTGAAAGCTGGACTTAATCCTGCAGGAACCGGAGTGTGGATGAGTTTCACCTTCGGATGTTCAGAGCTGCTGGAGGCCAAACCCAGAGGGACTGAACACAAAAGCACTCCACACTTTTCAGATTGTTTCAACCATAAAAACCTTGAATTATTCCCCTGCACTCCCCGGCCGTGCAGCCCTTTGCGTTGCTGTGCTCGTTTCCTCAGCCGGCCTGCAGTATGGGATCCCGTTCTACCTGCAGTACCTGGCCCACTGGCCCGAGTATTTCATCGTGGCTGAAGCTCCGGGCGGAGAGCTGATGGGCTACAGTAAGTGCAGCCTGGATCTCTGCTGCAGGACGCTGCGGCGTTGCTGCTGCAGCATCATGTCTCTCTCTGTGTGGTCAGTCATGGGGAAGGCGGAGGGATCGGTGGCGCGGGAGGAGTGGCACGGCCACGTCACGGCGCTGTCGGTGGCCCCGGAGTTCAGACGCCTCGGCCTGGCCGCCAAGCTCATGGAGATGCTGGAGGAGATCTCAGAGAGGTGAGTGACCTCTGACCCCCAGAGGGAGGCTCTGCACGGTGTGTGTGACCCCTGAAGGTGTGACCTTTGACCTGCAGAAAGGGCGGGTTCTTCGTGGATCTGTTTGTGAGAGTCTCCAACCAAGTGGCCGTCAACATGTACAAGCGTTTGGGCTACAGCGTCTACCGCACCGTCATCGAGTATTACTCTGCCAGCAACGGGGAGCCGGACGAGGACGCATATGGTACGCCACCCGACAGCGCCTTACTTTGACTAGACCACAGTTCAACTCTGTCCTGATGGTCAGAACTGGAATAGTTCTGGATCTGCTGATCCGACTGAACCTGAGTTTTAACTCAGCAGCTTTTTCTGACTGAGCATTTAAATCAGAATAATGACCTGGTATGGTAGAAAGTTCCAGCAGCAATGGAAAACAAAAGTTGTGACCACATGAGGGCGCTCTATACACAGACAGGAACCTTAAGCCCCACCTGACACATTCAGAAATACTCCAACATGGGGAGGTCCAACCTAGGGGGCGTGGCCAATGGGGATAGGGCGTGGTCAGCACGAGAGAAAGCTGTTGCCAAGCAACATTGCTAAAAAACCCCCAAAGGTAGCAAGTTTTTAGAAGAAAGCTCCTGAAAACGTCCAAGTGACGTAGATGTACACCAAGCAGATTGTTGGAACCAATAAGATTGAGCTGCAGTAGCACTGTTCAACCCACAGAGGGCAGCACTGAACTCAGAGAGAGAGTCGAGTTTCAGATTGTCTCTGCGCTTCTGAAGAGTTCATTAAAATTTAATGTGAATAAAATGTAAATTTAAATTAGAAAATATATAATTTTAGGTTATGTTGTGTTTCCGTCTGCTGCCGGGTCGGTTCTGGAGCACAGAACTGAACCAGTTAGTTCTGGCTGGGTCATCGGCCCCTGTTGCCTCTATAAAGAAGAATAAAATAATCTGATCACTTCCTGGGTTTCTGCCCCCTGCTGGCTGTGTGGGATAAACCTCTCCTGTCTTCCTGTTGGGTTAAAAAGCTTCCTGACCTTCAGGCTGCCGGCCGTTTCTTCTTCTACTGAAACACTTCAAAGGTGTCAGAAATGCTTTTGGGTAGAAAACGTTTTTTATTGTCGTTCTGACTGGAGCACGGTTTCCCTGCAGACATGAGGAAGGCTCTGTCCAGAGACACGGAGAAGAAGTCCATCATCCCGCTGCCGCACCCCGTCCGGCCGGAGGACATCGAATAACGTGGGGCCGCGGCTCCCTGACCTGCTGACCCCCACTGACCTCAGAGAGCCGCTGGATGTACAAAATGTTTCAACATTTAATTTGCTGTAAATTCTAATAAACGTTTGTTTCAGAAACTGAGTCTGAGTCGTGTCTCATACAGAAACGTCTACTCTTTGTCTTCCTCACTGCCCTGTTTCTTCCCTCCATCCTCATCCTCGCTCTCGCTGCTGGTGCTGCTGTCGTCTCCATCGTCGTACGTTTTCTCCACCTGGGCCTCGCCCTCCGGCGGTTTGTCAGGAGCTGCTGCCTGTTCCTCAGAGCGCTCCTCCTCCTGCTCCTCCTCCTGCTCCTCCTCCTGCTCCTCCTCCTCCTCATCGTCGTCATCCTTGGCCTGCTGCCTCTTCCACATCTTGGCCATGGCGAGCAGCTTGAGGTTGGGCTGGTTGGCGGCGTCCTCAGGGAAGATGTAGTCGTAGTATTCCTCCCAGCCGGCGTCCGACTGCAGAAAGATCAACATTAATAACCACAGAAGAAGAAGCTGCTTATAAGAATGAAATAAAAGGAGAATAAAGTAATAATCTGAGTTTTTATCGCTGCGTTAAATCGAGGAATGTTGAGCATCTTGTGAATTTTTACTTTCATAAATAAGAAAATACCTTCAGATCTGGAAAACTACCAGTTTTCTTCTCATTAAAACAGCTTTTCTTGTAATTTTATGACTTTCTGGTAAAACGTTATTCTGCTAATATGATTTATTTTTTATAATATGACTTTGTTCCTGTAATTAATTATTCTTTAAACTGAGAAAAGTGATGAGGGACGGACAAAGTTCCTGCAGCTCTGGAGACCGACTCTCCTAACGCTCCAGAACCAAGCGGCCCATTTCCCAGCATTCCCGGTCTGTGCCGTTCTTACCCCGTCCTCGGCCGTCAGCTTCCTCCTCTTTTTCACCTTCTCCGGCAGCAGCTTCCGGACTCGCTCCCTGGTGCCGTCGGAGCCGAACTCCCTCTCAAAGTCCCTCCAGGACTCCAGCAGCATCAGTCGCTCCTCCTTCTCCTCGCAGCTCCTCATGCTCTTGTTGGCGTCTTCATAGGTCTGGCGGCTGCGCTGCAGCCGGTCGGGTCCGTCCACCGACAGCTCGAACTTGGCGTAACTGATCCAGACCTGCGCAGCGCGAGGCTGTAAGTCGCTGCTCTACCTCGGCGTGGCGTTGGTCAGAGCGACGCGGCGGCCCTCACCTTGACGTGCTGCGTGCGCTGCAGCAGCCTCTTGTACAGGTTCCTCGTGTTCTCAAACTGCTCCTGCTCAATCTCAAAGTCGATGTAGGACTTCCAGAGGACCTGGGGACAGCAGGACACGAGGAGACAAACCCGATGAATCGTCCCCAGCTGACTCACAGCAGAAACAGATACAAGAAGAAAAATCCACTCAACCCACAGGAGTCTCTCTGTCTGTGTTCTTTCCAGAAGGGATTTTATTTCATCTGCTGCGATTCTCTTTAAACACAAACACATGAGTTGGACTCCTGTGTGTTGATGATATTTCTGGTCAAAATGTTTCTCTCTCCACCTCATGACTGCAATAAAATAAAAATTTGTCTGCAGCATTCCAAGCTGCAGATAAGAGAGCAGAACAGGGACCGGGCTGATCAGAACCAGAACGAGGATCCAAACCTCAGGCATGTCCAGTCTGGGCTGGCTGATGGCGAGCTCAAAGATGGCGCGGGCCCGCTCCACGTCGCCCAGGATGGCCTCCAGCTCGGCGAACTTGATCCAGGTGGTGCAGTTCTCCGGGCTGAACTCCAGGTACTTCTCATACAGCTTCCTGCAGCGGTCGAACTCTCGCAGCTGCAGCTCCAGCTCGATGTAGCCCTTCAGCAGCTTGTTCTTGGGACATTTGCCAATGGCCGTGCCCTGGAGGCACAGAACGGGTCAGAACCAGCAGCATCGACCAGCAGGAGGTAGACCAGCTCAGCTCAGGCTCTCACCATGATCTTTCTGGCTCCTGGCAGGTTCTTCTGTCGGATCTCAAACTGGGCAAAGAGCAGCCAAATCTTTGCAAATGTGAACTGAAACAGAACCAGAACTGTCAGAAGCAGAGAGCGGCGGCAGAGCGGCGGCAGAGCGGCGGCAGAGCGGCGGCAGAGCGGCGGCAGAGCGGCGGCTGAGCGGCGGCTCCAGGTGTTCAGATACCTTTTTATGAGGGATGAGCTCCAGACACGCCTGGTAGACCTGCCTCGTCCTCTCAGCGTCCTGCCAAACATCAACAGCTTAGGCCCGGTTCTGCTGGTTCTGGCTGCTCTGAGCTGTTGGTGAACCCACCTTGGTCTCCAGCTCCTCGTACAGGGCGTAGTTGATCCACAGGTAGACGTAGCGCCTCCAGTGTCTCTTCTCCTGGATGGGCGGCACGTTGGCGATGGCTCTCTCGTAGATCTCCCTCACCGTGTCGGCGTCCGTGTCGCTCTCCACCAGGCGCAGGTAGTCGAACCACGCGTCGTAGTTGTGTGGGTTTGCCTGCGTTTAAGCACAGAAGAAGAGTGCGTCAGTCTGGATCGGCCGGTCGGCCCTGACCTCCAGCAGCTCCTCGCCCACCTTGACCTCCTCTTCGTACTGGAACCTTCTCTTGCTGACGATGACGTCCTCGATTCCTCTGCGGTCTCCGAACTTCTTCTCAAACATGGTGTAGTTCTTGAAGAGCTCCTGCGCCTGATGCTTGGGGATCCTGTCCAGAGCGTACTTGTAGATGACTCGGACTCGCTCAAACTGTTGACCAGACACAGAGTCAGAAAAACACCGGAGCAGTAACCGGGTCAAAGGTCACGGCTCAGTCAGAACTCGCCTCCTTCTGGGTCTCCTCAAACCTGGCGAAGGCCACAAACAGATTCTCATCCACGTATTCCTCCCCGAAGAACTCCACGGCTCGCTCGTACACCTTCCTGCTGTGCGCCACGTAGCCGTGCTTCTCCTCGAAGCGAGCGTACTTGATCCAGTTCTTCACCTCGGGGTGGACCATGACGAGTTCACAGGAGTCAAGGAAACCATGGCTGTCGACCTGAAAGCGCTCAGGATTGGTTTCTGAATCACTTCCATTTGCTTTACCTGAAGAATCTGATGTGAAAATGATCATGCAGTATTGATACATTAATATTCAACCTAATCAGGATGGAAAATCCTGGAAATCGCCCTGAACGTAAACTTTGAACAGCTCCTACAACAATCTCGGCCTCTAGATTGTCCCCAGATGTTCCTGAGATGATTTAAAACACCATCAAACCAAACATCAGGATATATCGCTCATAGATGCTCCGGGCTTTGTCCACTTCCTTATAGCGCAGCTCAAAGTTGATGTAGGAGTGCCAGGCCTGCTCCTCCGGCTCCCACTCCATCCAGCGCTCAAACACCTGCCTGCAGCCGGCCACGTTGCCCAGCATCTCCTCCATGTAGGTGTATTTGTACCTGCAGGAGCAGCAGAGGCTCAGCGTCAGATTCTGGAGCCAAGTTACTGTGAGAAACACTGACAGCTACACCGTCTAAAACAATTATCAACATAAACAACTTGGACATAACAATATTTACACATGCAATAGTTTAAAACTGTAATAAAAGACATGTCTATATAGATGTGCAAATCAATTAAAACTGAATTCATCACATGAAATAATTTCAGTATTTGTGGAAACATGTCATATACTCTAACGTGATTGGCTGACCTGCACAGCAGTTTAACCAATCAGCTCATGTAAAAACAGGCGGAAATATAAACTATTGATCATTTGAATTAATTTAAAACACTGAATAATAAAAATAAATTTAGAATTATATTTTAATAACAAACAAAAGTGGAGCAGTCTTAGAAAACAGAACGGGTCCAAACAGCTCACTGGTCCAATATGGACGCCCGTGTACTGGGAGTCCTGGTCCTACCAGAACTGGTTGACCCGGGGCAGGATGGTGATGGCTCTGTCCCAGATGTTGCGGGCGTGGTTCACCTGACGGCTCTTCATCTCCATCTCTGCGTACTTCAGCCACAGAGTGATGTTTCTGTGATCGACGTCCAGCGCTCGCTCGTAGATGGACCGAGCTCTGAAAACAGACGGCACTTGAATGCATCATTTAGAAACTCACTCAACAATTCAGACTGGAGGAAATGAGAACTAGCTTCTCCTTATAAACTTTAATGTGGAAAAATTAAGCAAATGAAAGCAGGGGTCAGAAATGAAGCCAGTCATCAGGTGACTACCTCTGGATCTCCTTCAGGCTTTCCTCCCATTGTGCGTATTTAATCCAGTTGCTGATGACGGTCCGGTTCTTCCTGATGTTGTCTTCAAAGCCCTGTCAGAGGAAGTTTGACGGGATCAGAACCTGCAGCTTTAATGGTTTCTTGCAGCAGAAACAAATCTGAAACGTGTCATAGCATCAAAGTGTGTCTGGTGAGTGAGCTGACCTTCCTCTTCTTCAGCTTGTAGTCATTGAGCTCCTCCTTATCAGTGATCTTCTGTTTGGGCGGTGGAGGCAGAAGCTCGAGCTCCCTCTCTTTGGCCTCTCTGAGAAGCTGCTCAGCGGTGATCTGAACCTCTGCAGGAGCTTTATTCTTCACCTGAAACAACACAAACACCTGAGCCCCAAATGTCTCTGTCTCTACTTCAGAAAAACACAAAATAGTGGATGTGGGTGTAAATGCACTTCCTTATTCTCAGAGCCCAATTTAAAACAAAGCAAAGAAGGTGGAATAATCTGTAGCACTTAAGTACAATCAAAATACTGGAATTAACAGATTTTAGACAAATCAGTCCTGGACTGAACTGTTCATAGAAGTTCTTTAAAACGTCTGTATTTAATATAAAATCATATACTTCAGTTTTATTCCACTTTTAAAAGAGTTTGGGGTAAAAAAGGGAAAAACTTTTCCATATCTTCTCAACTAAAGGGAACAAAAACTGACTTAAAGAAGCATGAAGAATAACCCAGCTCACTGTTTGAACTGTCTTTTTTAAAGCATACCTACATCGAATGATGTTAATGACGTTTAAAAAACCCACAGAACTTTCATAAATTTGCAGAATAACTCCAGGTTTTTTCTGGTCAAGTGACTGATGCTTTGGTGCTTTACCCCATCGAAGGTGATCCTGATGCTAAAAAATGCAGAACTTTAAATTGTTGCAACTAGGTATCTATAAAATATCTAAACAGACATAGATGAATTGACTCTCTTTGCTCATTTAAAGCCGTTGGAAACAAGAAGCATCCCAGAACAATAACGTTCAGATTTATCCCGATAACTAAAATTGTAAACATTTTCTAAATAAAGGGGAAATAAAACTGCTGTTTTGTGTTTTAAGGAATTTGATTTAAGTGTAGAATTATTGATCTACGTTTATCAAATCAAATATTACATATTCATTTAATATAATCCACGTCAAAAACAACAAAAAAAACCAGTAAAAAAACTCTTTAGTCCAGCCGGAGCTAACATTAGCATTGTTGAAACAAACTAATAGAAGTAAGAAAATAATATTATTTGAGCCGGAATAACCCCCGCAAAGCTTAAATAGTATATTAATGAGTAAAATCAATCATAGTGTATAGTTATAACCTGGTATTAAATCTCCCCCCTTCTTTAGCGGCAGTTAGCATTAGCCGCTAAGTGCTAATCTTCCTCGGGGTTTCTTACCTTCGCCACCTTCGGTATGCGCTGCTTTCCCGCCGCTGTGGACGCCATGTTGCCGGTGACTCCAACCGGTACCGTAGCTGACAAACTCTTAAAGAAAATAACACCCCCCAACACCACCTGCCGCAGCTTCCAGGAGACACACTCTGAAACGCTTTTCTAACACCAGCAGGCAGCCGCCATGACAGCACCCACAATGCCGCGCGGCTCCAAAATGCCGCGAGAGTTTTCGCTGCAGGCGGCGTGCTGTTGTTATAGCAACGGAATCAACTGAACTTTATAAGGAGACAGAAAAGAGCCGTTTATCGAGTTAAAGTCAAAAAGTTTGAATCAAAAACGACCAACCGAGGCTTGGTAGGAAGAAGCCAGCGAGTTTCCATCCCATAATAATCCCAGGAGAGGATGAGGTCCAGTTGGAGCCCGGAGGAAAATCTGACCGTCAGAAGGAGCCGTTCAGCGGACGCTCGGTGGATCCAGAAGCTGATTGGCTCATCTGATCAGGCCGTCTTCGGGAGGATCAATGTCAATGATCTGCTGTGAGAACAAATCACCAACCTTCCAGTATTATGCCTGAAAATAGTTTATATCAGCTGGTCATCACATGAAACAACTTTTCTTTTCATTTATTGTTATTTACATGCTCTAAATGACTAATTTCTTCCTAAAATCAAAGGTTTAACAGCCAAATTAGCCAATTACTGCTTGAATTGGTGGACAGAACAATTAAAGATGGCACTAAAGTAAGAGCATCACTAAATTAGATGCTCTAAATTGAGCACTTGTAGATTAGACAAGTGCTCAACAAAGATCCTCTCTGAAACTGATCTCACACTCACACAGAAAAACCATCCACCCACCACAAAAGTACTGTGTGTAGTGCATCTTTGTGGCATATCGTGTTCAAATTTCCGATCTATGCATTTTTTTAATTCATAATTTAATTCGCAATTAAATTATGAATTAGATGTAGCATAAAATAAATAAATGTTTAATGAAGTATCAATAAGTCACTACTTACAATAGCTAAGGCAGAAATGTAATGAAATGTATATTTAATTATTTCATGGTTCCTGTTCAGTGTCACCACGAAATAACTTCATATGTCCAACTCACCCATCGAGTTATGATGAGTTTACATTTTAATGCTTTAATGTTGGACTGAAATGATAAATCAAAATTAGTTGTGATTAATCAATCAATTAAACAATCATCAACTAATGTAGTCATTAACTGGAGTATGCAGACTCTAACGGTAATTTGCTGAAAGAATAACATATTCAGAGTAGTAATTAAACCAAAAAATAAAAACATTTATCATGAAAGATGAAAACTTTGTAAATCTGTTCCACCAGAACTGCTCTGGTGGCAGCTTCACATTCTGGATATGAATCTTTTCTATCCAGTTATTAATCAGGTAATCAATATTAAACTCCAGATCAGCTGTATGTTAATGTTCAGTGCAGCAGTAAGGTCTGAACGTTTCACATGTTGATGTTCAAACCATTTTCAGCTGCAGATCCTGCAAAAGATCAAACATTCACTCAAAATTCTCTTGTTGCATTTTAGGCAACAAACTGTTTATTATTAAAACCCGAATGAAATGATTTGTGTCCCTGCAGGGAGAAAGCCAACCTCTCCCTGACGGTGGGGGGCCGCTCAGGTGAAGTTGTGGCTCACGCCTCCTTCAGCGACCGCCCCCCCCCCGCCGCCGCCGCCGCCGCGGACGGCCATGACGCCTGGGAGGCCTTCCTACGCTCACACTGGCCCGCCGCCAGATGCACTGTGGGTAATATTGTGCAGTCAGGCCGCGTCTCACTACTTTCATCTCAGGAGTGAGAACTGGGTCAGGACCGGTTCGGGTGGTCATAATGTTTTGCCTGTTTCTCCTCTGCAGCCACTGAACTCTCTGTTCCTGCATCTGTTCGTGTCTGAGCCCAGAGTAGCTGGAGACAGCCTGGATCAGATCCTCAGGTAGGCAGAACCAGAACCAGAACTGGACTCTGAGCCGTTCTGGGTCACCAGAACTTTCCTGATCTTCCTACAGAGCTGCCTTCAGCATCTCCTCGGACCTGGAGCACATCCTGCTGCTCTCCCCGGAACACTGTCCTCTAGGTGAGACCGGCTGCTGATCTGGCCCGGTTTGAGTTCTGCTTTCGTGCCCTCACTCTCTGACGACCCTTTTTGTGAGCAGAACCGGTTCTGGAGGAGACGTTCCAGCTGCTGCAGTGGGAAGCCGACAGCGAGGCGCCGTGTTTGGCTCGGATCTGCAGACGGGAGGATCACTGTGAGCGGCTGCATGTCCGTCGAGCCCGGTGAGCTCCCCATCTGGACCTTCAGCACCAGAACCAGAACCAGCAGCTCACTATGTCAGCCCAGAACCAGGTCTCTCTGTCTGCCACTAGGTGGCAGGAGGCGCAAAAGAGATGATTTAACAGGTTTAGCATGCTATCCAGTCCTGGTGTTACCAATGCTCTGGATATTCCTGTAGTTGTCTGCTTTGTCCTTCCACCAAACTTTCCTTCCTGCTATTCGCTCTGTGAACAACATGTTTAAATGTTTAGTTTGGACATTCAAAGTTAAATATTTATCTTCAAGCTATTTAGTTTATGACCTATCCAACTTATTCCCACCCTACTCATAAACCCATGAGGCTTGACCTCCGCCGTAAAAACCAGAACCAGCATCGTTTACATGTTAGCAACGCGCTAACTGGCATTAGTCAGAGGTTGTAGGCTACAGAATATATGAGAACATCAGCTATCACAGCCTTTATTTATCTTGGTTATTTCGTTTCAAACTATTTTGTTTGCATATCTAGCTTGTTAATTAAATATTTAGTCTGAATTTAATTATTTAGCACAAACTAAATACTAATTTGGATTGAAGGTTACTTAGATTACTAGCTAAATATTTAGCTTTTGGTTAAAAGCTAAATATTTAACTATCAGTGTAATATTTACTTGGTAAGCTAAATAGCCTAACTATATAGTTTATAAACTAGATATTTAGGTTATAAACTATAAATTTAGGTTATGTAGCTTGGCAAATGAAAATGTAGGTGGCAAGTTAAATATTTAACTCCAAGCTAAAGGTTTTGTTTGTCAACCAGGTCGTTTAGCTTGCTAACATTTAGTTAGCTCTCTGACCTTCAGCTGACCTTCAGCTTGTAGTTGCTTCAGCAGCAGCTGACCTCTGATGATCCTCAGGCTGATTGAGTCTGAGAAGACTTTGCCTGTTGGTCACATGACAGGAAGTCAGACTGAAGAGTTCTCCAGAACCAGAATCTTGTCTCTACTGCTCTGAGCTCGGCTCATTTTGTCTTCCAGGGTTGCAGATTACGATGATGTCATGGTGATCGTGGACAAGCAGACCACAAAGTGCTCCATCCCTCTGCAGCCCTACGCCCTGATAGACGTCATCGAGTACCAGAACCAGAGGAGCCATGCCGCCGTCCTCCAGGTCTGCCCCGGTCAGCCAAAACTGCAAACATGATGAGCATGAAGGATTAGACTAAAGCAAAGCAACAATATTTTATCATTTATGATACTATCTGAGCTGCAGAGGACTAGCGACAGTTACTTGAGTAACTTCCTGGAAAAATTTACTTTTACAGCACATATTATTACTACTGATATTACTTATTTTTACTGAAGTAATTATCAGGGTTTCCCCCAGAGGATTATAAGCCTGGTGGCCCACCAGTCTTTACTTGTTCCTCCCAACAGGTTAAGCATAGTTTGCTTATTTTAAAATTGGGCTTTTTATACACCACTACCAGTAAAGACAGATTAAGCTAGGCTGATAGTCGACACATTGAACTGGAGATAAGTTCCCAAATTATGATGCCTGCTCTTGCATATTAGAATTGTTGTAACAGTGGGCTGCTAAAGGAGCCCAAGTGCCTCCTACCGCCGGGCTTAGCAAGTTTTCTGGGGGAAACCCTGAATCTCATTATAAACTATGGCTCCTCTGACGAATGTCACTGGAAGGAGAACAAACTCATTTTAACTGAAACCAGAAACAAACACAATCATTCATTCTGTTCAAGTGAAACTGCAATTAATAAAAACTGCCAGCTTTGCAGACACCAGCGACACAGTCAGCTTCCCCGCAGCCTGTCCGAGCCTGCAGGATTTCTCCACCGTCTGGGGATCCCTGTGTGGAATACCTTCAGAAATACCTGCAAGGATTTATCAGTATTTATATGACAAGAACAACTATTATAACCAGCAGTTCCCCTAATGCTAAAGTGCTACACCAACATGGCATTTAGTGGAAGCTAATGCTAATGCTAATGCAAAATACCAATATGACTTTGGAGAATGCTAAGCTAAAGAGTCACACCAATGTGGCATTTAGTGGAAGCTGAATCTGAAGCACTATAATACCATGGTATTTAGTGGAAGGCAATGCTGAAGCGCTAACTTCAACCATTTTGCTATTGTATTATTTGTAGCATGCTACAAACACAGTACAGCGCCCTGAGCTGTGCCAAGTCTGTCCCGACACGCTGACCTGTACAGTTTGCTCCTCAGGAAGAGATTCCTTGGACCAGGCTGTTGCTTCCTGTTTCCAGTTTCTTGAGTTTGTTGAGTTTTGCTAACTGTGCTGCTGATTCAGGCTGATTCCGAATTGACCACAGTACAAATGTTTACTGTGGAGCTACTAGTGAAGCTTCTTGAGGATTTCCTCCACAGGATGAAGGACACATTGTCGGCTTCATCGCTGCCACCTCGTCTCCTAACGACCAGAAACTTCTGGAGCATTTTGACCTCAGGGAGTTTGATGGATTCTATAAACACAAAAAACCAGAGCAGGTACTGTAAGCCCCGCCCACTTCACACAGCCGCATTCAGCTGGACCAGAACCAGAACCATGTGACCCTGTGATGGTAGGAGGAAGAGGAACCGAGCCGCCAGACTCCCAGGAAATCCAACTCCTTCTGCATCCAACACTTCATATCCGACGAGGAACACCAGACCCGGTAAACACCGTCCATGAGAACCAGAACCACGCCACTTCCTGTTTCCTGCAGCTGGAAAAACATCTGATCAGGCTGGGACCTAACTGGGTCTAACTGGGTCTAACTGGTTCTGACTGGGTTATGGAGAAGTCTGTTCACAGTCAGGATCCACTTTAACTTTCCTGTCTTGTCCCGGTTCTGCTGGTTTCTGGAGCAGCGGAGCAGAACCTCCTGACCCAGCAGAACCTCCTGCAGAAGTTCTGGTCCAATGCAGCTGCTCATCATTTGGATTTTGACTCTCCTTCACCACCGTGCTGAGCTGCTGTAATGTCATGTTGGTAAATGGCATTACCAACATTGTCTTGGTAAATGTTGGGCTTCCCGATTTACCACTCTTCAAACAAGCTGTCGATATTTTCAGAAAATAATAAAAATAAAAAAAAACTCCCAACTGAGATTAATTTACAATCTGCTACATACAGTATCATGACAGTTTCGAGACCTTTGACCTGTTTTCTGTCTGGCGAACATCAGGTGGTCTTGGGATGACCTTTGACCCTTCCCGGGTAGCTTCTTGTCATCTCCCCATCCTGACTTCCTCTGTGACATCATGTCGTGGTACCTTGTGGATTTCCCATCAGATGTAACTGGTTCTGGTTCTGGTCCCATCTAGTCCCAGTGGACATCGTTCCTGAAGCAGCTGCAGCTTGGCAGCGGCGATAGCAGCCGTCCAGCTGCAGCCACCTGCTGCGAGGGCTGCTGCGGCACGGCTCACCTGCCAGCTGCTGCAGCCCCACAGAGCCCCCTGAACCCCCTGAGCCCCACGGAGCCCCCTGACCCCCCTGAACTCCCTGAACCCCCTGACCCCCCTGAACTCCCTGAACCCCCTGACCCCCCTGAGCCCCACGGAGCCCCCTGAACCC
>VMRN01000406.1:0-23572 GCA_010277015.1 Poeciliopsis turrubarensis
ATCCACAAACTGAAATATTAGATGCACGAGCAGTAACAGATTAATCTTTGTCATTGGAGGACCATTCTTCCAAATGTAGTCATTTGTACATTAAGGATAAAAAAATAACTAACACATTAACAACCTTTTTTACTATCAAATGTTATGCTTAAAAAAATCTACCCAAAGACTCTTTGTAAAAATGTAAGTATGCGCGTGCAATTAGTGGGTGTCCTAATTTGAACACGTCACAGGGATGTGTGCTTTGTTCGGTTCTTTTTACACTCTTCACCCATGAATGTGTAGTCATCCACTCCTCTAACACATTTCAAAAGTTTTCAGGTGACACCACCGCAGTGGGTTTGATAACAAACAATGATGAGACCCTGTACAGAGAGGATATCCAGAACCTTTCCTGGTGCTGTTGAGTGAAAAACCTGATGCTCACTGGAGGTATCAGAGTGTGTAGGTAACATCAAATTGCTCAGAGTTTATGTGGGCATCCACATCAACTCTAACCTGGTCACTAAACATTTCTTTTCTGATGAAGAAGGCCCAGCAAAACCTCTTCTTCCTCAGAAAATCGAAAATGGATGAACTCCCAGCTCATTCACTAAAAAACCTTCATAGATCTTTAACTGAGAGCATCCTCTGCCGCAGCATGACTGTGTGGTACAGCAACTGCACAATCTAGGACAAAAAGCATTTGGCCCAGGTGCTGAAAACTGCCCAGTGGATTGTGGGGAGTAAATTACCAAGCTAATCCAACCCACCTAGCACATAAACTGTTCCGCTGCCATCAGGGAAATGGTAAAGATACACAAGCTTTGGACAGAAATCTATGTCTTTTTCAACATTCTCTGCCCCTGCAGACACACCCTCACTCTTATGCTTTTTCATAAGGACTGATTAAGACTTTATCACTGAAGGTACCACTCCTATTTCGTTATGATGAAGAAACATAATGACAAATCAAAATATTACGTCTTATGTCTTTGAAGGTTTGATTCAGCCGTCAATTGGTTCAGTTGCCTTTTACAGTAACAAGTCGTCTTCCCGATCTTTTCAGAGCCTCCACTTGACTTTTTTGATATCCTAATGTCATTTTTTTTCTCCAGACTAAAAGCAGTGATTGTGGTCAGAGTAACTACATATAAACAATCAAATCAAATAATAGCACTTCAATTAGGAACATAGACATGAATCTTGTGTAATTCAGTGTTTTAGGGTTTTGATGTTGATCAGATGCAACAGGATCATGTGATCCTTCCAAGCATCACATCATTATGAGAACATTTTTCTAATCAGAAGTTGCCAAGACTTTCTGAACAAAGCGCAGGGGAAGAAGTTCAATGGAGACTCACCAGATGCACTTTAAAAGTACTTTGTTCACGACTCTTCAACACTCAGATGGGATTTTATAAATTTAGTTACATCCAGGATGTACTCTGTGCTTGCAGTTAAAATGTTTGGGCTTTGGGACCAAGGGGTTGTGTGTGAATTCATCAAAATAACAGTTGGCCTTCAGTTTTTTTCTGTCATTGTTTAAAATAACCATTAAGAGATGAAAAGCATTCCATTAAGGCAGCTCCTTCTCAGATGGAAACTTTTTATTCATTGACTTTAAAGGCAAAGATGAGGTACTTTTAAAGCCTCTGAGTGATGGATTCTGAAACTTCAGCGAGAATTTGTTTGATTCCTGTCCACCTTGGAGGTGGTGGCCCTCTGGGGCCGCCACCTCGGTGTAAACACAGCCAGGGCTGTGGTGCAAAAAGGCCTATTGAGTAATATCTCAATGAGGTCCACAGCATTGAAATCAAGTTATTTTGATCACTCGCTTAAGATCACTTTGAATTTATACTAATACATTGTCATTTTGTTTTTCTTATAGCGGAATCGCAAGGCCCAAGAAAAGACATCGTCTTCCTCATTGATGGATCGGATGGTGTTGGGCGAGAATTTGCTATCATCCAAGAGTTCATCCGCAGAGTGGTCGAGAGTCTCAACGTGGGTGAAAACAAGATCCGAATTGGTGTTGTCCAGTATGGTGACTCTGCCAAGGCTGACATGCATCTCAATACCTACACAACAAAAGAAGGCGTCCTAAACGGCATCAGGGAAATGAGACAGCTTGGAGGAAGACAGCGGAACCTTGGCCAAGCATTGCAGTTTCTCAGTCAGAATGTTATGATACCAGCACGAGGTAGCAGGAGGCGAGAAGGTGTGCCGCAGTTTACTATTGCTGTGTCCAGTAGGCCCTCAACAGATGATATCACTCGTCAAGCCTCTTCCCTCAAGCAATCTGGAGTCCTCTCATTCAGCATTGGCACAAGGGAGATCAACCCCACAGAACTAAATGTATTGTCATATGTCCCAAATTTCTCCTTTACTGTTGATGACCTCCCCGGCTTGTACACAGTCCAAGAAAATCTCATCAACACAATAACAGAGTTATCAGACGAGGATATTGCACGTTTGAGACCTCAATTCCCAACATATGAAGGTGAATTGTCTTTATTTCTTTTCTCTTTAAATCTCTTTAGGTTTTAGCTCTGAAGGACGCTGTACTAACAAAGCTTACTTACCTACTTACCAGGATTACAACAAGCTTTAGTAAACCTAAAACAGTCCTGAAACATCCTGAGGCAGTTAGATGTTTCCCGGTTAAGAATAGGAAGTTCACCTTTAGAAATGGCCTAACACATCCACAGTTAGAACAGCTGCAGATGATTTGGTGTTGACTTTTGGGGGAGTGCTGATAATTTGTGAATGCGCAGTTTTCCAGCCTTCAGGTTGAGTGCTAGTAATGCTTTAAAAGTATATCTATGGCTCGAATTCCTTCCAAGTTAATATGTTTAAAGCACTGCAACAGCAGAAAAGCACCTGATGATCAAAACATGTAAAGTAACAAAGATAATAATATTAAATACATAACACAGAAGAATAATATAGAGCATAGAAAGAGCAACATTACAACATAAAAAATTTAGATTAATAAAGTGATCCAAAGGAATGTGAACCTGAGTGGAATAACTGAATGGATTCGCCTGAGTATTTCCGCAATAAACATTTTAGAAAAGTATGTACCGTATTTTCCGGACTGTTTGTTTTGTAACGTTACCATACCATACAATTATTCAGCCTGTTGATGCCTCTATTCTATTTTAATTGCATTTCAAGATGACATGTCTGTTCTTGGTGTTGGATTTTATCAAATAAATCCCTCAAAAATGCCACTTATACTCTGGGGCAACTTACATATGTATTTTTCTTCTTTATTATGTGTTTTATGGCTGGAGCAACTTAATAGTCCGGAAAATATGGAAAATGAAATGGTCAAACACAAACCATTTTCATTCATTCAGAGTATTTCTAGTAAATAATGCATTGACTTTGACTAGTAACCAATCACAACCAGTAGATCAAAACGCAGCACTGGGCTGCAGTCGTTATGAAGCAGAACAGATGAATTTAAGAAAACACAAGAAAACTTTATACAATACTTTACTCTTTAATTTCTTACTATATGAATTTTTAGTTGAGCATACAAATATTTAATAATCGGTTTGTTTTAAGTAAAATTTTAACTTATTTTGCACTTAAATCTGACCAGCATTAGATATATTAGGATATAGTTTAAGAATACATATCTTGTTTTAAAATCTACTCAATCTGGATGTAAACTGAAGTGCATAAACTGATGCATTATATTGGAATTGTATTTCATTGTGTGTGCCTTTTTAAGACGCTCTATAGTTGTACTTAGGCCTGTCGCGATAAACGATAAATCAATTAATCGCACGATAAATCACAACTATCGACCTCATTTTAATTATCGACTATATCGTTTCTTCCTGCCTTTTTCTCTTACTGCTGATGACACTGAATGAAAAAAGGCTCAACCCGGTGCTCTCCACTTCCTCCCTTCCCTCCTTCCTTAGTGTGATGCCCAGCGCTGCACCATCTTATGTCGCGGATTGTCTATCAAAACCTGAGAGACACATTAGCCGACAGAAATCCTCGGTATAACGGTTCGATCAAACCGTGTTGTGTCCAACAATGGACACAAAATATTAAGTCCAGTTCACTAATTTAGAAACCAGGCATTAATCAATTCCTTACTACAATCTACCTGCAATGCATGAGGCTAGTGTCAGTCTGACTGAATGAAAATCATTAGAACTATTTATGTCACGTTAACGAAGAACAGCTGAAAAGTTACCGGGTTTTCTGGTAGAAATTTCGCTCCAACTCCTCCCCTAGTTATTGATATTTTCTTTGCACGAACTGCTGAATAAACATTCATGTTGTTTCCGATGTCTGCTGGACTTCGGGTTGCACCGTGTCAGCTGTTTGGGATTCCCTCCGTGTTTCCCCTCAGAAAGCAGGAGGGGAATCCGCGCTTTCTGATTGGCTACCGGTCACATTCAACAGGCCGCGTCACTCTCCCAGTCTGGATAAATCCTTGGTTTAGATCGGAGCGGCACAACGATCTACCGTAACACACTAGTGACGATCTCAGAACGAAGAACGTTCTAAGATTGTCGGTAAAAAATCCTGTAGTTTGAACTATTGCATCAGGATGTCTTCTCTATTTAAATCTAATGATTACTGCAGGGCAATATACTATACAGACTTCATAATCTGCACTCTTTTGGTTGAATGCAGTATTTATTTCCACTTTGGCTTTATGTTGTTTAGTTTTTATTCTAGTACATTTATTGTTATAAGAATCTATTTTATTTTTGGTTGTTTTATTTATTTTGTGTATCAGTCTCAGTGTTAAGTGTCTTTTGAAAGTAAAGTGTTTCTATCTTTGGCAGGAAATCGCATGTATTATTACGTAATTTCCATTAAATCAATGTAAAAAGGTCTTCAAACAATATTATCGTTTATCGCAATAATTTTTGAGACAATTTATCGCCCAGCAAAATCTGTTATCGTGACAGGCCTAGTTGTCCATAATGTCTTCCCAAAGCACATAATGACCAAGTCAAATGTTCAAATTTCCTATTAATATTTTTTAAGATAACACAGTGGACCTCTGGAGGGGAAATCCTGATTTTAAGGTACAGAAATTTGAAAACACAGAAATAACTTTGGTTCCCACAATGGTCGAACCAAAATGGTTAAATGTATTTCGATCATTTGTATCAATACTTTAACGGTCTTGTTGGTCTCCTTCTGTATATGATTGACATAGATTAGGGTTTCCACTTGCCCCATGTTTTTAATCATACATCCCAGTAACGGGTGTACGATCCTTTACTGATCCTTAATCGCTACGATCCTTAACCGTAGCGTTTTATTTTGCTTGTATCTTAACAGTATTCACACCACCGGCAGCAACAGGAGATAAGAGGGATGTTGTCTTTCTGATTGATGGCTCTTCTGCAACACGTAGTGAGTTCCCGTCCATCCGTGACATGATAAGAAGAGTTGTGGAGCAGCTGGATGTCGGACTGGACAGGGTCAGAATCTCAGTGGTACAGTACAGCGACGATCCAAAGCCAGAATTCCTCCTCAACGAACACTCCACCAAAGCTGAGGTCCGGCAGGCTGTGGGGAAACTCAGGAGCAGCGGTGGAAATCGCCTCAACACGGGCCGGGCTCTTGAATGGGTCTCCAGGAACATCTACCAGAGATCTGCAGGAAGCCGCATCGAGGAAGGCGTGCCTCAGCTCCTCATTCTGGTCACAGGCGGCAGGTCTTCAGACGATGTGTCCACACAAGCCAACCAGCTAAAGAGAAATCAGGTTGCTCCCCTTGCCATTGGTTCGAGGAACGCAGATGTAAATGAGCTGAGACAGATTTCCTTAAAGCCAGAGCTCGTGTACTCCGTTGACAGTTTTCAACAACTTCCAAGAGTGGAGCCACAACTCATTAGTTCAGTCCAAACAATATCCACCTCTGACATTATCAGCAGTTACATTCCAACAGTGGATATAGGTAAGACATTTTATTTCCACTTTACTGTTAGTGGTAACTTGCTGGAATTTATGTTTTGTCACATTTTTGTTTACTTTGCAGCCACCCTAGATCTTGGGAAAAAGGACATCATCTTCCTCATTGACGGCTCAGACGCCACAGGTCCCAGTGGGATTGCCCATATTCGAGACCTTATCATCAGCATTGTCCAACAGCTCGATGTGCAGCCTGATAAAGTTCGGATTGCTGTTGTCCAGTACGCAGACAGAGCGAAAACCGAGTTCTCACTCAACACCCACAACAACAAGCAGGCTGTGCTGTCTGCTGTCAAACGCCTTCGTCAGATGGGCGGACGCTCCTCTCAGCTGGCCAATGCCATTGATCATGTCTTGGAGAACGAGGTCAAACCATTGGCTGGCGTTCGTCTGTCTGACGCCTCCCAGCATCTTGTGGTTCTCACAGGAGGACCGTCCTCCCAACCGGTTTCTATCTCTGGGCCACTGCTGAAGAACAAGCGGGTGAACTGCATTGGTGTTGGGACTGGCAACGCCGACACATCTCAACTAAGTCAAATTGCCACGTCGTCAGAAGACGTTGTTACAGTGCCTACATTCCCCAACTTATTGACAACAAAAGACAAGATTATTTCCAGACTGAGAGGCTCCACAGGGACGGATTTCCCCACATATGTTTATCCAAGTAAGTCAGATAACTTAACATGTGCACCAAAAATATGGCCTATAAATATAGAAAAATAACAAAAATAGATAATTCCCAAGTGTACAAAAGTATTTTGGAAGTTAGTACAACTTCAAAAAGTAAAGTGAGTCCAATGCACCCCACTTATTCATAAAAATGTAGATTATTTTGTTCTGCACAGAAGCCGAGACAGGACAGTCTTTAAATAATTAACGTTATTCTAAATAAATTCTTTATCATAATGTCTCTTTATAAATGAGCCTAAGGTAATCCAGATTATTTACGTAGCTCTAATTCACTATAAATGTCATCTCAAAGAAGCAAACAATTCTTTCCTTCCCCATTTTCTATAATCAGACAGAAATAAATTCAGTTTCATTTGATCCTAAACACAAAGCAAGACCTTTAAGAGGTAGTTGGTCAAAAGTTGTCAATCTGGCCGACTGACTCAAGATTCTGAGTTTCCAACTATTAGAGTAAAAGGCTGGAAAGCATTCATCCAAGAAGGAAAAACCTTTTCAGGCCCTGGAGATTTAAGGGTTGATATGTGAACCTCTGCAGCTACAGCACAGGAACCGCTCACACATTTTACACCGATGCATTCTGGGTAAAGTGTTTCTCATCATGACCATCATGTTTGAATCTCCGTCCAGAATTACGACCCTAATTTCTGGTGCAGATGTTTACTGGTAGCATTAATCTGATTTCTGTATCATTTAGTTGTTTTGACTAATTAATCCTTGTAGATCTAAAACATGGACATGATCACACTGTAGCACAAAAAAATACATTTTATTGTCTCTTAATAATAAAATAGCTTATTATTTAAATATTTTACCATTTCTGAGTAGATTTTTATCTTTTGTTACTCTGGGCATTTCTAGCTTTTATGTAGTCAAAAGTGAGATTCACCTGAAAAACAAAGTCAAACTTACATTAAACTGTAGCGAAAGCTTAAGTGTAAATAATATCTACTGCTTTTTGGTTTGAGTCAAAACAGAAATTTAAACAACAGCAAAGACTTGGACACATGGATACATTCCCTGTTTTACCTCATATATTGTGAGTCTTTACTACATGTTTGTTTCCTTTTAGCGGAAGATCTGCCTCAATCCAAAAAGGCTGACATTGTATTCCTCATGGATGGATCCATCAACCTGGGCCAGAGCAACTTCAACGACGTCCGGGACTTCATCATGAATCTCATTGATCTGTTCTACAGCGAGAGAGACAACCTGCGAATCGGCCTTGCGCAGTATGCCACGGATGTGAGCGACGCCTTTTTCCTCAACACCTACAGCAACAGGGACGACGTCATCGAAGCTATCGGCAAGATAGAATACAAAGGCGGACGCAGAATCATGACCGGCGACGCCATTCGCCACGTGCAAGACGTCCATTTTAGCAAGCAGAGAGGCAGTAGGAAAGATGAAGGTACCCCTCAGATCCTCATGCTTGTCACAGGAGGTCGCTCACAGGATGACGGGAAGACAGCCGCGCTGGGCCTGAAGAAGAAAGGCGTAAGGATCTTTGCTGTTGGAGTGGGCGACATTCAGGATGAGCTGGAAAACCTTGCGAGTCAGTCGTCCACCGCGGCCCGAGCTCAGACCTTCCAGGAGCTGTCAGAGCTTAATGAACAAATCCTGGAGGCTTTGGACGATGAAGTGAAGGGGAAACCTTGCATTGATACACAACAAGCAGCCAAACGTGAGAGAAAATTATTTTGGCTTCCATAACTAACTTTACTATAGAGCTGTTAAACCTAAAATTTGCTTTTCAGATTAGAATTTCAATGTTTTTTATCAAAAAGTATCTAATCTACAAAAATGGTGTTTTACAGCCTGCAATGTTGAGGTGTTAGTTGGCTTTGATGTGTCTGGCCAGAACATCTTCAGCACTCAAAGTAACATTCAGAGCAAGATGAACGCCATTCTGCAGAGAATTTCCAAAATGGCCCCCATCAGTTGCTCTGGAGGGCAGAACCCCTCCATTCAGGTGGGCATGTTGGCCTTGGACTCTGCCTCCAAGCCGGTCCAAATCGACTTCAAGGTCAACCCTGATGAGCTGTTTGAGGCCTTCAGAGGCCTGCGGAGTCAGGGCCCCTTCTTCCTGAATGCTCAGACCATCCAGGCCTACATGAACCGGTTCCGAAGCAGACAATCCGACACCATCAAGGTTGGTTCCCCCATCACTTGGAAATGACTTTGTTGTTAAATCATAAACTGATCATTGTTTCCACTTTGAACCTAAAGGTCATCATCCACCTGACGGACGGTCTCGATGCTCCATACCCTGAAATGAAGAGACGAGTTGAGGAGCTTCGTCAGTCGGGTGCGGAGATCTCACAGGAGACAGCCTGACTACCGTCCAACTTATTTTTTAACAGGATGTTTCTGTACAACCTCAATCAGGAGTGAACAGTTTCATTCTGGTGGGGCTGGAGCGGGTGGAGCAGTTTGAAGAGGCGTTGCTGTTGGAATTTGGCCGCGGCTTTCGATACACAAGGCCCTTAAAACTCAACGTCATGGACCTGGACTATGAACTCCTGGAGGAACTAGTGAGTACAGATAAAACCCAACCATGGTCTTTTCTGGAGGTTAATTTTCCTTAGAGTTCTTGAAAAATACTTTTCTTCCCCTCCTTAGGACAACATTGCAGAGAGGGAGTGCTGTGGCGTTCCATGCAAATGTACTGGGAACCGAGGAGACCGAGGGGGCGTGGGCCTGCCCGGGATTAAGGTACCTTAACTGGACAACGGCATATTTCTGTAACCCTGGGTTAGCTTCCTAAGGGAAAACTAACACTTTCATTGCTCTGCTGTAGGGCAGTCCAGGATTACCAGGAAGCCCGGGACATCCTGGTGACGAGGGTGGACCAGTGAGTCCAAATGTCTTCTTCCACCAGCCACCAGTCACATCTTAAATGTTTGTGTATTCAGTTTCCATTTCTTCTAATCCCAGGGAGAAAGAGGTCCGCCTGGTGTTAACGGCACTCAGGGCTTCCAGGGATGTCCTGGACAGAGAGGTGTCAAGGTAAATTGAATAATTTTTTCACCTTTCAGAACCCAACTCTGACCTGACCTCAGAGGTCAGGTCAGAGCTGAATAAAGGGATATGTTTTAATTAAATTACTGCAACAGTGATTCAAATCTACAAATTTTCTTTCCAGGGATCCCGTGGGTTCTCAGGAGAAAAGGTGAGTGTAACTTTCTTAAGTAATAAAAAACATGTGATATAACATATATATCTCTCTAAGCATCTAATTTTGCTTTAGGGTGAATTGGGAGAACTTGGACTTGATGGCATCAATGGAGAAGAAGTAAGGTTTTTTTCTGATATAATGAAATCAGTTGCATTATGTTGTGTTTTCAGTTCTGTTTTTATCTCAATGCTTGGTTTAATGGTGTTTAATGTCTCTGCAGGGGAAAAGTGGAGTTGCTGGACCTCCAGGTGACAGAGGAAACCCTGGCAGGAGAGTAAGAAGCATCACACATTTTCATTTGTTTCCTCTGATGCATTTAAAAAATGGCTGACAAAAAACTGAACATTGTGTTTGATTATTTTTAGGGTGCTAAAGGAGCCAAAGGACAAGCAGGCGACATCGGACAAATGGGAATCAGAGGAGACCCTGTGCGTATTATAACATTTATCCTTTGAGCTTTGTTTGAATAACTCCCGTAGAGTGAAACTGTCTCATGTCCTCACCTTGTCTGCAAACTACTCCAGCATCCTCCCACAGTCCAAGACACAAATGTCAGATTAATTGGTCACTTCTAACCCCCAACTACAGCCATGTTTCCATTGACTTTTCTTTATCCACATTTTGAGGAATTGGACGAGAAAAGGTTGGAGACGGCAAAACTCCAAAAAACTGTCAGTTTTGTAAAGAAGTTTTTGGGCCCAACACAAAGAAACCCTCCAAGATAAATAAAAGCACATTTACAGAATGAGGCAGTTTTCCTCCTGACGGTCCGGTCGACCCGGTTCTACTGGAACCAGAACTTCTGCTCCACCTCCAGCTGCTGCGGTTCTGACCCAAACCAGCCTGTTCCCCTCCTGGCCTGTGGGGGCGCTGCACCAACAACCACTGCAGGAAACGACACTAAAACCTCTGAAGGCGCTGAGAGCAACTTCCTGTTTCACCAGATGGAACCAGATGGAGGCGTCAGAGTTTAGTTGGAGGATTTCTCTTTAGTCTTTGGCTGAAGACCAGGAGCCATTTCTGCTGCTAGCGCTAGGCTAGCATGTTAGCTTTGGCTGGATTTACCCAGAATGCCCTGCTGTAGTCCACTTCCTGCTTTTGGAGTGGACTCTGGTCCGCTTGGTGATCACATTCAAACTGAACCCAGACCTGGAGGACCAGAGGTCAGAGGTCGACCAGCATCCAAACCTCATCAACTGAACCGAACTTTGACAAGGCAAGTGGACTGGAGTTGGGTTCTGACAGTGAATATTTACCTCACGTGACCCATCGGCTGTTTTCGAGTTCGGCCTTCGACAGAATTGCATTTCTTTCTCTACGTGTCCAGACAACACGTGCCGTTGCCAACACTAGTTGACATGACAGAACAATTACATGTCCATCAGCAAGGGATTGCTGAAAGGCCGCGCTCCATTGCCCTGTGATGTGCAGTTTCTACATTCACTCATGATTTCAACATCCCAATGAAATCGTGCTCTGCGCAGCCTGGCTGATTCACCCCAAACCAGTCGATGAAACCTCGCCTCATTAGCAAAACTATCCCAAGTCTTCTGGAAACACGGCTGGTGGATGTTTAGCTGTTTGTCTTCTTCTCTGTGTCAACTGGTAATGGGATTTGTTGTTCACTGAACGCCAGACATTTGGATGGAAGGAAAATGTCTCTGGTTCTGTTCTTGGTTTCTTTTTAAACTAAAGAGAGAGTAATCATATTCCACTGATATTTTATTATAAACATGGCCTTTGCTTAGTTTTCTTAACATTAAGTGGAGGTAAAACTCAGGGAACTGTGTCTCTGTTCCTTAGGGGACGAGGGGGCGAGACAACAACAGCCCAGGACCTAAAGGAGAGCGCGGTGATATTGGACCTCCGGTACAGCCCAATCTTTTTCTGCTCTTTTGGTTTAATTTTGATGTAGTTATGGTGACAGGGATGTCTGTTCCCGAATGACAGGGAGTTCCTGGTGAAGATGGGTTGAAAGGAACCCCTGGCGATCGTGGTAGACGGGTAAATAACTCATTTAATCACTTACAAAGTTTTCAGGCTTCTTGTGGACCTAGACTTGAGTGTACCCTATGCTTTTTTAGGGACTTGATGGCAGAAGAGGCCAGCCAGGACGGCCGGTAAGTTCCTCTCTGAAGAATCGCATCCCAATGTCTGAGTAACTCTCATAGTAATGCACCACTGTGTTGCTCATCGAAAGGGAAACCGCGGGCTTCCTGGAGACAGAGGCCAGGCCGGACAGCCTGGTATCGCAGGCTCAAGAGTGAGTTTAGTCGTTTTACTTCCATCAGATTTCACAATTTTCTTGTTTTCATTGGATCCCAGCAAATCCAAACAAACTTGTGTGTGACGATAGCTGACTTCATTCATGAGCTGATGAGATGAATGAACAACATAAAGACTTGCCCTGCCTTTTCCCAGGGTGCAGCTGGACCAGTCGGTACACGAGGACCCAAAGGGGAAGATGGGAACCCAGGACCCAGAGTAAGCCAACCAAACTCAGCTCTTCTGTGCCTGGTGTTGGACATCTGACCCAAAATGTCCCGACGTTTCACCATTTAGGGTCCTGGAGGTAATCCTGGTCCAAACGGAGAAAACGGAAGAAGAGGACCTCTGGGTCGCAAGGTACGGAGCGAATGTGACGAGTCTCAAGTTTCATTTTGAGACTGTTTGGACAACCAAGCTGCTTCACACAGAGAGGCTGAGCTCCAGCCGCACGAGCCTGATTAAATCTGTGGAACCGAACCTTGCAGCCCACAGAAACACTCCCCTCGTGATTCATTACTTTGGCATTTTCTCAAAAAATACTCCCGTCCTCATTCCCTGTGTCTGGTTCTCATGCTCTCTTGCAGGGAGAACCGGGAGAACCGGGACCAAAGGGTGTGATTGGACCGGTTGGCCCCCACGGAGAGCCTGTGAGGATAAAATCTCAACTTCTCTGTCCCCGCTTCTTTCACTGAGACATATTTATTACGCGCACATTTTAATTATTTTCTCTTTTCATGTTTTCAGTAGTTCAGAAAATTTTATTGCTTGACCTCTTAAAACTCGCAGCCGTGAAACTGGCAGTCATTTATGTTTCCAGCTGCGGATCATGGAGCTTCTTTAGAAACGTAGTGTTAGCTGCTACATGTTTAGCATTGAGATGCTATTTTAGGCTAGCACAGCTTTGCTGACAGGCTAACTGCTAGATCAGTTTAGAAGCAGAAATTAACCCCTAGTGGGCCGAGTCGCTCCTTCATGTTTGCATCAGAAACACATGAATGAGTAAAAGACGCAAACAATTGCGTTTGCATCTTTTTTAATGCATTCAAATCCATGAAATTTGTCGAAATTAATGTGCAAAAGTCTTAGCCATATATTTTTGTAACCATTGCGACCCTCGTGTGACAGACATGCACAGTAACTTTGATCATGATATATGTTTCCTGTGACAAATAGAAAAAAATCATTTTTTTCACTCTTTGCAAGTTATTTTCAAACAACTTCATCTTGAAAGGTTTACAGAAATACGAATACTGTGACTAAGAGATCATAGTTAAAGGAATTTAACACTTTAAAGATCAGTATGTTTACATAACTCGTCTTAAAAAAACAGTTATTAAAGATCAACAGACAGTTTGGAAAGCATCAAGCAGACAGGAAAACCACTTTTAAGGATAAAAATATTTCAATGACATGTTTTGTCATTTAAAATGATGACATTTCTTTTTTTATAAATATCTAGTAAATATAAGGTATTTTCATTGACATAAAACTGAAGAGGCTTAAAAATGAGCAAACGAGGAAACCAGACAGCCTCGGCGTTTCAAGGTCACAGAGTTTCAAGGTCACAGCAGTTTGTTCCTATTTCCTGTTCAGGGTCAAGATGGCAGAGATGGAATCGGTTCGAAGGGAGAAAAAGGAAGGAAGGCAAGTGATTGTTCAGGACACAACATGTTTGATGGTTCTGGTTCTGGTCAACAGTTTGATCAATTGATTTTATGTGTTTGGCTACACACTGCTTCATGGTAACGTGAATTTAATTATTTCATACCATCTGTTCTTCTGTAAAGGGTGATGATGGTTTCCCAGGATTCCCTGGACTCAAGGTCAGGCGAGGTCACGTTTCCAGGTCACACTCTGGATCGTTTGCAGGATGTTTGATGAGTTCGGTGGTTTCAGGGTGCAGCCGGAGATCCTGGACCCCGCGGAGGACCTGGACCCAGAGGGAACCGGGGACAAAGAGTATGTTCACTTTCCTTCTCTATTTTGCACTAAGAAATCTTTGCAGCAGTGGAAGGAAGTCACCTTCACGCATCCTGACTTCATGCCGACTCGTTCCAGGGCGTCTCCGGGGATGTTGGATCACCTGGACAGAAGGGAGAAGTTGGATATCCTGGACCCTATGTGAGCATTTTAAACCCCTAAACTTCCCAAAAATCAAATCACATCATCCAAATGTCAAATCTTACAGCATTGCCGTCACATGGGACCAGTTGGATGCTTTAGGGCGTTTCGCCTTCACACTGCTTGATGCCCGTTGATGATTTATATTCCAAGTGATTTGAATGCGATAGCAAACAGGAAATTTAGGAAAAGTTCAGGAAAAACGATCTCAGCCATAATCAATATCATCACAATATTCAGCAAAAGTAGCATAAATATTTATTTTATATGGTGCCACAAACATCAGCACTGTACACCAAACTTTGACCTGGATTTTGAATGTGGCACCGACTTTATCTCAAGGTGAACTACTGTTAACGTCATCATTGCAAGATGTGTTGACATGAATGAATGAAAATATTTCAATCAGAGGCAGCTTCAGCCATGAAGCAAAGGAGCAGCCAGTGTTTAGTTTGAAAATGTCAGAACCCTAACCCAACAGTAACATGATCAGCATCACCATTGGCCCAGGCTAACCATGATGCTAACCATGATGCTAACCATGATGCTAACCATGATGCTAACCATGTAGCTCATCAAGGTTATCTCAGGGCAAATTCTGCTTTATTCTAACCAAAGTGCTCCACAGCACATGGTCACAAATTGGGTTTGACAACAGCAGGTAATAAGGAGCTCAGGTATTTCACAATGAATACCTGTGGATGCTAACTTTAGCGTCCTCTGTCAGCGTGTCACTCTGCTATCTGCTTACGTCACACCAACCAAGTTTTAGACTTGAGAATACAGGAAATGTCGTCATGACTGTCAGGCGAGAGACGTAGCAGCAAGCGGAGAGGAAACGGGACAGCTGACAGCTACACGGTGATATGCAGATAAAAAGCTGGTTTATTACAATAAACCTTAAACTTTTAAAGTCTTTGGCAAAATGACGAGCGGACATGTTGGATCGAAGCAGCTCAACATTCTTCACTTGAACACAAGGCTTTTTGGTTCTCTTAACATTGCTACTTTATTCATGATAATAATTAATTCTGGTTTTATATTGACTTTATTATGGTACCATTATAAATATATTGACAACACATTTTATTTGTATCAAACAAAATTAAAAACAGAACACTTAAGTACATCAAACAAAATCAAACTCTTGTAATTTCAAAAAACTAAATTATTTTAATCTGGCCTAATACTCCATCTGAAACACATGACCTTTTGATTTTTTGTGAACATCTCCTACAGGAAAGTTCTTATTTTTAAGAACCACTGCTACATTTATAGTTTTAGGTTTTTCCAAGAGGATGGACATTAGTTGAATGGTGGGAAGAAAAAAACATTTTCCAAACTAACAAGAAACATAGACTTAAAATAAATTGCTGCTACTTTTTGTGTCTGTGTTGTGGAAATTCAATGTGATTATTCTATGAAAAAAACTTAAAAACTGCTAAAACCTAAATTTGTTGTGTCTATAATTAAAATGTTGATGGTTTTTAGCATTTTTGGCTAAAGTTCAAAGCCTTGTTAATGGACCAGGAGCTGCTGCTGTAATGAGGGAACATGAATGGAGATAAAAACATTTGTGGAGATGATCCTGTTGTAAAGTAAGTTTGCGATTTGATGGACTTGTTTTTGCTTCACAGGGGGCCAAAGGACCCAGAGGACCAGGTGTTGTGGTATGTCTCCATTTTATCAAATAAATTATACCGCACTAATAAATCAAACTTTCCTCTGCCTCCATTTAGTTCACTTTTAGTTTCCTAATAATTTATTATCCGTTTCAGCAATGTGACCTGGTCAAGAAGATCAGAGATAACTGTCGTAAGTTTTCGTCGTTTTTTTACCTTTGGATGTGTTTCTGTTCTTTACAGTCAGTTTCTCACGCTCGCTTCTTTTCTTTCCTAGCTTGCTGTTATGGTGAGTATAGAGGATTGCTGATTTGCAGGAAATGCGTCAGGTGGCCGTGTTTCTCCAGAGAACCGGGTGTCTTTGGTTTCAGGTAAGCAGGAATGTCCGCTGTACCCCACCGAGCTGGCCTTCGCGCTGGACGTCTCGCAGGGCGTGGACCGCCAGGTCTTCAACAACATGCGGGACACGGCCGCCCTCCTGGTCAGGAACATCACCATCGCCGAGAGCAACTGTCCGAGAGGAGCTCGCGTCGCTCTCACCTTGTACAACAACGAGGTGATCACCGAGTTCCGGTTCGCTGACTCCATGAAGAAGCGGTCGCTGGTGGAACACATCGAGGTGCTGCAGAAACCGCGGTCCAGTAAGGAGGCCAGTCTGGACACGGCCATGAGCTTCGTGGCCCAGAACACCTTCAAGAGAGTACGCAGCGGTTTCCTGATGAGGAAGGTCGCAGTCTTCTTCGTTGGTCATCGTGTCAGGCAGACCCAGAGAATCACCAACGCCGCCCTTCGTCTTCACGATGCCGGAATCGCCACGCTGCTGTTGGTGAACAGTGAGAGCAGAGAGCTGAGCCGGGCGGTGCAGGTACGACCCAACCAGCGAAATGATCGGCAGTCCTGTGAAAGCAGCTCATCTCATTCATTCTCCTTTAAACCAGGTCAACAACACGGCGCTGGCCCAGGTCATCGTCCTTCCCTCCCCAGGAAGCTCCCAGTACAAGTCGGTCTTCCAAAAGATCTTGAGCTGCCACGTCTGCTATGGTGAGTCGCTTCCGGTTCAGAGTTAAACTGGGACCCAAAGTACATGTTCACTGCATTTTATTTGGGAAAAAAAACTTTTTACATGCACAGGAAATGACATGGAAATGTAGGACATTAGCTTTTTATTTCATCCATTAATTTCTTAGTGACCACTTTGGAAAAAAATGTCAAAGCGTCAGAAAATTGTTCAAAGATGTGGTCTCTTCATTTTTAAGGAAATTTAGTGAAAAGAAAAGGCTAAATGTAGAAATAAAGAACAGTTGGGTGGTGCTAAAGTTGGAGACGAAACCTCTGATAAAGTTTTCACCACAGTTCAAGCCCATCCGGCGTAATGTCGGCTCGCCGGGTTCGCACGGCGTTTTGTGGTCCAGTCAGAAAGCAAACCTGGAGAGGAATCCAAAATACTGAAGACAAATCAACAGACATTGTCTGTTAAATATACTCCGTTAGCAGTCTGCAATGTTTGTTTGATCTGAACCATCTGGAGTGAAATTGTTTGTGTTGCTCCAATCACACTGTAAAACCAAATCTGTTATGCCTGCAATGTTTTATCACTCTCTCCAGCTTTGAAAACAAAAGTTTGAATGGCGCCATGCGAACCAGCATTTCTAATTAATGTTTCACACTCACTACCTCGGGATTCACCCATCTCATCAGAGCAGATCCCTGATCAGTCTGCATGTCGGTCAGATTCATTCAGACATTTCCTCCAGCCAGTTGAACCATGGAGACATTCAGACTGAAACAACAGAGTCGTGTTTACTTTCATGTCTCTAGATCATTAGTAATAGTAATACTTTCTTTTCTAGATTCCTGCTCTCCAGACCAGCTTTGTGACTATCTGCCTCCGTCGGCCAGCCGCGATCGGCGATCTCTGACCTCTGACGTGGACATCGACATGGCGTTCGTCATAGACAGCTCCGAGTCGACCTTCCCGTCCTTCTTCATCGAGATCAAACGATACATCGCTCACATCGTAGAGGCTCTACACGTGTCTTCGGATCCCACCGCCTCCGTCCATCACGCCCGAGTGTCTGTTGTTCAACAGGCTCCCTACGAGTTCATCCACAACCGGACCGGCCAACCCATCCGCGTGGACCTGGGCCTGACCGACCACGCCTCGGCTCAGGCCATCGTCCGGTTCCTGCTGGACAAGACGGAGCAGCTGGAGGGCGGCCGCGCCCTGCCGGCAGCCATCGAGGCCACCGTGGATCAGGTGTTTGAGAAGGCGCCGCTGCAGCGCGACAGGAAGGTGATCGTGCTGTTTGTGACCGGCAGCGTGGAGGCGGACGAGGAGCAGCTGGTCCGCATCGCCAACGAGGTCAAATGCAGAGGCTACTTCCTGGTGATCTTCGGCGTGGGCGAGTCGGTGGGGCCCAGGGACGCTCACGTCCTGTCACGCATGGCGAGCGAGCCCTCTGATGTCTTCTTCAAGCGCCTCGACCTCATTTCCCACTTTCATGACAAACACATCCAGACGTTTGGCCAACTGTTTGCTAAGTATATCAGCTGTGAGTCCAACCGATTTTCCTCTGCAGCTTGTTTCACAATCCTTCTCCAGCACCAAATTCATGACATCTTCTCTGCTTTATAGTTGAAAACCGACCTGAACAATCTAAAAACTGTCAGTGGACGCAGAGCGACCAGCCGCTGAAGAGCCCCCTGCCACCTTCACCCCACCAAGAGTGAGCCAGAAAACCTCTGCATTAGTTCCCACCGTTAGCCTGTCTTTAATCGCTGTTTTCACCAATGTTTATTCCCTAGGAAACACCAGAAGCATCATGACGGCCACCAAGCAGTTCATGAAAGAAAGCCCCATAGTAAGATGCACAAACTTCATATTTACTGATATTTATGTTAATTATCCAAGATGGCCGCCATGGTTGTCATGGAAAATGAGTTTTTACACTAAAATCACCAATTGGATGAACGTGTTTTATGTCAAATTAAACACATTTTGAACCATAGATATCATGTTTCCTTGACTTCGTGTTTCCTGGTGGACATTTTTCAAAATGGTTGACAGGGTTGTAACGGAGGATTTATTTTTGCACTAAAATTGGCAGTAGGTACTGCCAGTCAGTGAAGCTAACCAAAATCTAATCAAAAAGTTAGCTTCACTTAACACTGATTTACTAAATATTAGCTCTGCTATTGCTAAGCCGCTAAACATATAAAAATATGAGCAGAAGCTAATGCTAACACAAGAAGTTATCAGAAGCAAATGCTAAACCACAAAATACAAAAGAATTGGTAATGAAAAATGAGTCAAGCTGATGGTAACATTAGGATGTCGGTTTCTCATGTCCTTCCAGGTATGAGACTCGCGAACGGTAAAGTCCTCAGTTTCTGATTCTGCCGCGTTTTTTTAAAGTTGTGTGAATATGTTGACCAAAGTGAAAAACTCCTGATGTGATTTAAAGTTCATCCGGGTTTTGAAAATTGGTAGCATTTTATGACAATTGGTTTAAAAGGTGGCCATCATGAAACTCAAGTAGCCGATGGAAACATGAAAACATCCAACCTGAGAGGTTAGCATGTTAGCATGGGGTTAGCATGCTAATTTTAAAGCTTGTTTCCACACTTACATTTTTATAGTGAAATGTTGCACTACTAGTAGTTGTATCAGCATTGAACCTTTTTGTATTTGTGTCCTGATGTAAAAAAAACAAGGTAGATTTCCTTTATTCTGACGTTTTCTGTTTCCACCCTCCAGACGCTGACGAGCTGCACGTCTCCAACGTCACCGCCAGCAGCTTCACGCTGCGCTGGAGCAACCCCGAAACCAAACTGCCGGTCTACTTTGAGGTGGTGGTGACCCGACTGCAAGACCACAGCCTGGTGGTGAAGACCAACGTTTCAGGCTCAGAGATCGCCGTGTTCAACGTGGAAAGCTCTCAGACGTATCACGCTGTAGTCACGGCGTACACAGCAGAGGGGCGGGCCGTCTCCACCCGAAAGGGCATCGTCACAACCAGTAAGTTCAACAAACACACAACCTACCGACTGCTCACACACATTTCTTTGTTAGGGCCGGGACTAATTTTGATTAGTTAGCTATAGAGATATGATGCATTAAAATTTTCATTTTGTATTTTATTTTTGTATAACTTTTGTATTTGCACATTTCTGGTCCGTTTATAAGTCTGACACATAAGCGACATCCGCAAACAAACGCCATGATGAGGAAGCTGCTTCTCTTGTTCCACTGGGGGATCATTTTATTTCAAAGAAACAATCTGACATTTGAATAACCTAAATAACAGATTAAAGACATTTATTCTATAACTCAGCTGCAAAAAGAAATTATGAGTTGACGGTCCGGTCGACCCGGTTCTACTGGAACCAGAACTTCTGCTCCACCTCCAGCTGCTGTGGCTCTGAGTCCAACCAGCCTGTTCCCCTCCTGGCCTGTGGGGGCGCTGCACCAACAACCACTGCAGGAAACTACACTAAAACCTCTGCAGACGCTGAGAGCAACTTCCTGCTTCACCAGATGAAACCAGATGGAGGCGTCAGAGTTTAGTGCTGGAGGATTTCTCTTTAGTCTTTGGCTGAAGACCAGGAGCCATTTCTGCTGCTAGCGCTAGGCTAGCATGTTAGCTTTGGCTGGATTTACCCAGAATACCCTGCGCTGTAGTCCACTTCCTGCTTTTGGAGCGCTCTCTGGTCCTCTTGGTGATCACATTCAAACTGAACCCAGACCTGGAGGACCAGAGGTCAGAGGTCAGTTAGTGTTCACACCTCACCAACTGAACCGGACTTTGACTAGGTAGAATGGATTAAAACGGACTGAACTCTGTTTATAAGTATAAGTTATTGAATCAAACTAAAACTTTTATCATCTTCAAACGCTGCTTCATACCTAAAGAATCGCTTGTAAAAGAGTCTTTCCTGAAGTTTCATCTTAATTACCTGAAGTTTCATATAGTTTGTCCGTTATTGTAGCTTCATTGTTGCCTCTTTCTCCTCCCAGAAGCAGCCAGCCTCGGCGGCAGCACTGTAAAAACTACACCGCTGGACAAACCAGAGCCTGGTAAGCTGGTCTGCAGAGACAGCAGGAAAATCATGAGAACCAGTGTGAATTTAGCCAGAAGCTGCTGAGGTTCACGACCTGGACCAACAACAGCCTCTAAATTACTAAAGAAACTAACATTTTAGCAGATGTAGTCATAACTAACTTTTCAGTTCACTTGTAAAAACTCCAAATTAATCCACTTTCATTCTCCTGACTTCATTTTGGATAACATAGCTGCCCTGGAGATCATAGGTTCTTGATTTTGTAGGAAAAACTTCTGAATGTCTAAAAAACTGCTTGCATAGTAAAGTGAGCTGTTGATTTTAACACACATTATCTTCCATGTTTTAAATTTAATCATAACACAAACGCTTTCTCTCCCTGTCTGTCCTTCTGCACATGTGTGTGTTTCTGTTTCCCATTATTTTCATGTTGCATGTTGTAGCTAATGGCCTGGCAGACCCCTGCTCACTTGACTTTGACCCGGGAATGCCGTGCAAAGACTTTGAGGCTAAGTGGTTCTTTGACAGACAGAATGGGTTCTGTGCAGAGTTCTGGTTTGGAGGTTGTGCAGGAAATGAGAATAGGTTCGACTCAGAAGAACTTTGCTTGAAAAACTGCATGAGGTCAGGTGAGTTACGGCCAGAGGAATGCCTTTAAAACAAAGTGACCATTTAGGTTCAACTTAAATAATTTGTCCAATATGTGAAAACTAAATATTAATTCTTGTCCAAACTTTTGTAAGTCTTTCCATAAGTTATTCCTCGAGTTTTTTAATGGTGTGAATGCTGAACAAAATCAATGAACCAAATCAAATAATGTGATGCTAATCTCAAAATTAGCCTTGCAAGCTAATGTTAGCACTAAGAAACATTAGCATAGCTAGCATCGGGTTGGTATCGCCATGTCGACGTCTTTTTCAGATTTTTAATTAAAAAAAATATTTTGTGCTGTTTGTAAGCTAATTTGAGACCAGAATTTTTAAATAAATTAAAAAGTAACTTTATCTTTAAATTTGAGTTTGCAGCTAGCTAACATTTAGTTATACATCTTGAAGAGATTGTCTGAAAAGAAATGTGTAATATTAAATAAATTAATAAAATATTGCCATAATGGCTCATATCACAAGCTAAAAGCACTTTAGCTACTGTAGCATTTCAGATCTCATCTTCTATTAATATTAAAATTTTTAATGACGTTCAAAAAATGAGCATGACTCCACGGACCAACGTTGAGCTTTCACTGAATATAAAACAAATACAAATATCCAATAACCGCAAGTTATTTTTACTAATACAACAATTTTAGGTATACTTTAACCTAAATGAAAGAAATTTAAAAAATATACATGAATTATTTATAAAAAAAGCGCTTTTTAATCATGTCCCTCCAGTTTTGTTCAACAAACCAATCCGTCCAAATATTAAACTAATATTTGTTGGATTGTACGCAAAGTTTACAGAATGAGTCAAAAATATAAAAAACCTGATTTAATATTTATTTTAAAGTATCTTTTCATGATTTATGAAAAGCGCTTTTACATCAAGTTGCCATGTTCTACTTATCAGTCTAATTATTATGATTCACAATAAAATAAAATATACGTCCAGTTAGTTATTTTACGCAAGGGACAGGTGATCTCAAAGGAACTGAAATAATTGGTTTAATTGTGTTATGAAGATAAACTCAGAGGAATGAAATTGTCCCCTTGAACTTAAAGCAACCAAAGTAAAGAAATTTGTATTAATGTTTAAGATTTCATGCATAAGGTGGGGAGACATTTTCTTGCAGGTTCAAAGTGTCCTTCAATAGATCCAGTGTTCAGAAACACCATTTTTAGTAACCTGGGAGCCAAAATGCACCGAATTCAGAGAATCACCAGCTGATGTTTTCCTGTTTCCGCCTCTGCAGCGCCGCAGCCAGAGGAGCAGCGAGCCGAACAGCTGGAGATTCTCCCGGCTCCTGGTGAGAACCTTCATTAACGGGATTATTTTTAAGACCAATTCATCCAAAGACAGTAAAAAAACCAGAGTCCACATGACTCATCTTCTCAGGAACAAGGCTGAATTACAGCTTTATCAGCCAGATTGTAAACATGCGCTCTAAAATGTGTCTGTTCTTATGATCAAACATCAGAAGTAGAAGTTAAAACGATTCATCTCCCACCGGTGGAGCCTTGCGCTGGCCGCCTTGCGCTGGCCGCCTTGCGCGAAGCTGCTTTGTTTTTACTCATTTGTTCTTCACTTCCAGCTGCCATTACGTCTGTGGACATTTGCCAGCTTCCCAAAGAAGAAGGAAAATGTGCAAAGTTTGTTCTGAAGTGGCATTTTGATGCCGCCAGCAGGAGCTGCAGCCGCTTCTGGTACGGCGGCTGCGATGGGAACCAGAACCGCTTTGACACATTTGAGCAGTGCATGAAGGCGTGCGGAGCCGCAGGTATGTGTCACCCGGTATAGTCAAATCCTCTGAATGAAGCCTCACTCATTCCCTGTTGCTAATGCGTACACATTAGTAACAGAGATCAGTGTTTTTTGTTACTTTAACAGTGTCATGCATGCAAGATTTATGTTGCAAATATAACATTAGCTTCTATTAATATTGCTCAAACTAATGAGCCATTAATGGAGGCCTAGACTGTAGCCGGATATCTGAGAAAACAAACATAATTTTATTTATTTCGACTGTTCATCCACAT
>VMRN01000407.1:544-41763 GCA_010277015.1 Poeciliopsis turrubarensis
ACATTTGCATGTAGGGAGAGGGAAAAGTGAGATATTTGAGCTTCCAACTTAGGAGCTGTTTTGCCTGACTAATTTTAAAACAATATAAATTTTTCACATAGCATAGAAAAACTTTTATTTGTCATTAAATCTGAGCCACAATCCCGATTTACAAGCAATAAAAGTTTGAAATATCTCACTCTGTGTAATGAACCTTTGTACTTTCTGAGGCAAGTTTTCCATGACATTTAGATTTTTTGAGTTGCGTTTGTATATCATCACCCTCCTTAAGGAATGACCTATGTCTTTTTTTTTTTTGCCAGAAGAGATTTTTCACTTTAGTTAAAAAACAAACACAAAACAACAGCTAAGGCCATCATTTTAGGAAGGTGACACTAAAGGAAGTAATTTGCACAAGACACTTGTGCAACTTTATCTTTTTTTGCAGGCGAAAATCAAGTTTAGATAAAATGTGTGAAATTGAGCAATAACAGCTGTTAAACCTCTAAATTCATTCAACAAACCCATCAGATTGCGTGCAGTGCGCCTCGGCTGCAGAGGAGTCAGAAACTCCTGCAGCCGATAGGACGCATAAATATATTGAGCAACCGTTGTGGTCAAAGCTGCTGCAGCTTTTAAAACTGAGTAATGGGAAGGAAACACGTAGACACGCTATAAAGAAGAAGTATTCTGGGAACTTCTGTTTTTTTCTCACAAGACACAAGATTTCCTGGTTATAGTTGTTCAGCAGGTCGAGATGTGAGGATGGGAAACTCTTGGCTTTACGTGCTATTCTGTGAGTAAATTTATTAACATTAAAAATAAAAATTAACATTAGTTAAATTAAGATTCTCTTAAAATGCCTGCTTGTCTCTAAATAAAGAGATGATACAAGTATCAGCTGTGTTGTTGTATTAAATGATTTCAGAAATGTTTTTAAATGCCAGTTTTTCTCTGTTATTGCAATTGTGTTTCTTCCCGATTGACCCGCTGTTCTGACTTTATCCTAAATGTGTCTGGTTTATTCAGTGTTCAGCTCAGTCATCAGTGGATACGTCAATGGTGAGACACATTTCCTAGTTCTGTGGTCTTGACTTTTCATGCCTAATATTTGATTAATAGTGGTATCTCTCGAACTGCTGGTGGAAATGTGAAACTTCTCGTTGTGTAAATAGCAGAAACAGTTCAGGTGTTTCTCTGGAAAGACCTGAACTGTCTTCATAACCCACAAAGTTCAAAGTCGAGACGCAAGGAGCCACGATGACGAGACCAGTGTCATTGCGAAACCTTAACATATTGCTTGAGTGAATGAGAAGCTGCAATATATTTCATTTTCTTTTGGCTTTATCATTTATCAGTAAGAACAAATGTTGGGTTTTCCGACAGAGAATAACATATTTGTATTAAAAATCCACTGCTGTTTGAAACAACTCATAAATTTTTTGGAGTGTATCAACAAAGTTCTCCAAAGATCTGGAGACGAAACGAACCCACAGGACCAAAGATCTTCCAGTATACCAGCGTCAGCTGCTGACCTTTTAATGCTACGTTTTTGTGCTGCTTGTTTCACCTCAAACCAACCTGAAGTTTTATTTCCAGGTTGCTTCGGAAGTAAAACTCTGAACCAATAAGACGAGAGCAAAAACTGCTCAATATGAGCCTGAAAGTTTATCTATCTATCTATCATGCTTGATAAGGTTTCTGTTGGTTTGCAGACTGGATGAGAACACAGGAAACTGTTCGCTGAGAAAATAAGCAAACATTTGTGACATTTCTACCCATAATAGCAAATACATGTTTTTTAATATATATATATATATCTGCTGGACAGGAATTGAATATGTTGATGTTTGAGTTGATCATTGTGACATTGTGGTCTGCAGTGGCAGTGTGGGTACAGGTTCAACACCGAGAGGTTTGAACCTCTCAGGGTAGAAGAGGTTCAAACACACTCACTTTAAAACATGCATGTGTTTTAACGTGAAACAAAACTAGACAGTAGTGACTAGAACAACACGCTGGAATCTATCTTAGTAAAAACATGTCAAATCTAACTATTACTGTAAAAAGTAAAAAAAAAAAAAAATGTTTCAGGAACTTGAGTTTGAAATATTTTGACAGGACACAGAAAAGCAAATGGCATCAAAAGACTTTCTGGTTTCCAAGGTCCAGATAATCCAAAACAACCACATAGACAAAAACATACAAAACAACCAGGATCCCCTAAAGGAACTGAAGGTACTGGTGGTTTTTACAGACATCTTCAATTCGTTTATTATTGTTTTGTATAGTTTACCCCATGCACTATGTAAATGTATTTTCTGTTCCAATCTATGTTTGAATGAAGGGCGTGCTGGTGACCAAAACACCTCAGTAGGATCCCTAGAAACTCCTGCTGAACCTGAACAGCAAGGTAAACTTCTCCCATCTTCATCGACAGTCACAATTTACTGTTTTTAACATGATATGCTTCGGGATATTTATTTATTTAACACATTAGGCAACAAATGTGACTGCCAAGCAAAACTCAACTAAATGGGGGCTTGTTGCTATGGTTGGTGGAGGATCTAAGTGGAAATAGACTGAGAGTGCAGAGAGTTCTGTTTCAGTCATCATTCAACTTTAGGCCAACAAAATATATACATCTTTTTGCTGATTCACTATTTCTTTTAAACTAATACATTATGTTGTTTATGTGAACAGTTCTCAATCGAGCCACTGTGACCCTGAATCCAAACTGGCCTCTGATATACAAAGGTGAGACAGTTTATCTCAAATGTGAGATTCCAGGAGGAGAAGGAAGAAAGTGGAACTATGAATGGAGACCAACCAGGTTAAATGAACCTCAAACATCCCAGGAATACATTATCATATCTTCAGCTACTGAGTCTGATAGTGGAGGATACAGCTGCAGAGGAACAAGTGGAAGTGACTCAACAGACTGGAGCGATGTTGTCGTATTAACTGTGTGTAAGTTGGTCAGAAATCTTTCATATAAACACCTTATTGCACATTTTTTAACGCGTTTGATGCAAATAAGTGATAATTAGTTAAAAGGTCAAGGTTTTTTCATTATCATCATGTTTGTTCTTTAGACAGTCCTGATAAACTGGTTGGTCGGATTCTTTGGGATTACTAACCTAGTTCTTCCTTATTGATACAAAACGACTGATATTTTAATTAAAATATATGTTACAGGTTGAGCACAAATGTTTGTTTGCCCCCAGAACTGTCTTAGTTTTAAAGGCACAAACCTTTAGTTAAAGGTATATTTTTGACAGATGTACAAAAAATAGCTACTGTAAATAAAAACAAATTTTTTCATTGAGTCATTTCTGACGGTTTGAGAACATAAAATATTTCAAAGTTAGAACTGCATGAATTCCTTCATAAAATGCAGAAGAGTTGGAGGCAAAAAATGCTTTACCAACTGTCTGAAAATAATCTGAGTTCTCTCACAAGTTTCTGACAGTGTTTAGTTTAGAGATATTTTTCTTTAAACTGAAGCCTTTTGTTGACATAGAAACTCTCCAACAGATGAACTCTCTGTGTCTCCATCATGGCTGAGTCCTGGAGCCTCAGTGACTCTGAGCTGTGAGGTTGAACCTTCACCTTCAGGAACCAGGTTCTTCTGGTATAAAGCTGTTCCTGATCCAACAAGCAGATCCTACAGCTATGAGCTGCTGCCTGGCAGCTCTGATGGGACTGATGAGAATTTCTACATTGTTCATGGACTCAATAATACAGCAGGTTATGTGTGTGAAGCAGGACGTGGAAAACCAAAATACAGAGATCCAAGTTTTGTCTGGTCAGCAGGTCAGTTTGTTTCAATGTGTCTCCTTTCAATGAGCAAGTAATGATCTGTTTACACTGTTCCTACTTAGCCATGTACTTTATCTTTAGCAGTAATTTAATTACATTGATTTATTAACAAAGTAAAGAAGAAATGTCAAAGTTTTTATCTTGGTTTTCAGACATTGTTGAATTTTAAATCCAAAGCAGCAATAAAAACATAAAATGAAAAAGTGAAAAGTAAAGGTTTTGGTGCTTTTGACAAAAACAGCCCACCTCCAAAATCACTCATGAACTGCAGTTTGTGTCTTTTGAGACAAGTTAGTTGAAGACATTTTATATGATTAACTTTTTGCTATGATAAGATTAATATTTGACTAAAGACAGTAAATAAAGCCAAAGACAATTTGAATGATCTGTTTTCAGCTTTATTCTAGATTAAATGTCTTTGTATATTTATTTTTAGATCCTGGTCCAGCAGCTTCTCTCTCAGTGAATCCTGACAGAGTTCAACACTTCAGCTCTGACTCTGTGTCTCTGAGCTGTGAGGGAAACTTTACTGAGTGGATAGTGATGAGGTTTATAGAAAGACAGTCAGTATCAGATTGCTCCATCTGGGGGAAAATGAATGGATCTACATGTATCGACAACCACCCGTTTAACAGTGGAGTTTTCTGGTGTGAGTCTGGATCAGGAGAGTTCAGCAATGCAGTGAACATCACTGTACCTGGTAGGTTATGATTTATAATCCTTTGCTTTCAGATTCTTATCTATTGTAAACATTTCATTCATGTACACTGCAGAATGTTACTATAGGTTCCTCATGACTGTAAAACTCTATGTTCATGAACTAACTCAACAAAAATACAATTTAACTTTTAAATTAAAGTAAGAATCATAACATAAAATCCAATGATGATTTTGATGATTGCATGTAAACATTTACCTCCAACTTGTGGATTATTTATAAAACTGGAGGTTCTTTGTTTTATTTCATGACAGTCAAATTCAGTTGTTTTTAAAGGCACAAGATCATTTGTAAGTGATTAAAGTTACTTTTTAAACATCCACTGTTGATAATTTGTCTGAAATTGAAATATGTTCTGATTTATATAAATATAAAGTATTTTTCTTAATGACAGCTGAATCTTTGAAACACATTCATGTCTGAAATTTCATTTAATCTGACTGTTTTACAGACAATGTTTGGAAAAATCCAATCCTGGTGAGCCCTGTTCATCCTGTGACTGAGGGAGATCCTGTTACTCTGAGCTGCAGAGATAAAACACAAAATCGTCTCTCCAATGTGTTTTTCTATCACAATGATAAACTACTCAATAATGACAGCAGAGAGGAGCTGAGTATCTCTGCAGTGTCAAAGTCAGATGAAGGTTTCTACAAATGCCAACATTCAGAAAAAGAGTCACTAAAGAGCTGGATGTCTGTTAGAGGTGAGGAGGATTTTAAAAACTTCAAGTTTTAAAACCTGACAGAAAACTAAATGGGTTTTCTTTGAAACCGTTTAGTAGTTCGAAGAGAACACTTTGGATCTTTATGAGGATGTGATGCAGATTTTTTTGCCATGCTCAAGCCTAAAGTCACATTTATTAACAATTATTCCTTTTTAATGTTTCTCATTTCCAGTAACTGTACCCCGTCCTGTCAGCTCTTCATTTCCTGTGCTGTTGATCGTTGGGCCAGTTGTTGGACTCGTTGTCGTTATTCTCCTGCTGTTGTTGTGCTGCTGCAGACGGTCCAAAGGTGACGCCTTTTTCCTTTTCAGAAATATATTATTGATCCATTTTTTTTAAGAAAGAGAGATGAGGTGAGAGAAATGACTGCAGATGCAAATTAGCCACAATCCCTAAATCATTCAGATAATGAACAACTCTGTTACTTAATATGCATTGTCGCTTATAAATAATAATTTTAAAAAATGCAATAATGTGACATAAAATATATATTTTCACAGGTTTATGGTGCATCAGGTCAGTGCAGCATGGTTTTATTTCCTTTAAACTACAATTTTCAAACTGTCATCAATTTAACTGCATGTATGATGTTTCAGATCGAAGCAGTCAGAGGGCAGAGGTCAAACCTCAAACACCAGCAACGCTGCAGATCATGAGCACAGGTCTCCTCCTCATGGTCAGAGCTTCAATGTTTGGGTTTAGTCTTTGAGATTCCCATTTTTAAAATGGTAAAAAGGAAAATTGCTGACATTCATCTTAATTTGTTGGCTTCCTGGAGGAAGATCCGTATTTTAAGACAATGTGCTTTGACTCGTGAGCAGATGGTCGAGGTCCTAACTCAGATTTGCTGCTACTCTTCTGCTTGAGGAACAGGACATATTACACTGATCAAAAAACAGCGGCGTGCATTTCTCCTTACAAACTCAAACACTTACTGTGACAAGCGATTAAAACATCGAGATAGTTTTCTTTGAATAATATTAACATTTAAAGCTATTGTTTCCACAACTCTTCTTCTATCTGTTTTCCCTCAGAAACAGCATGTGTGTCTCTACCAGTTATCATTGCTAAAGTAAAGCCATTTATCTAACTCATGTACATTTTCATCCCTCCCATCAACATTTTAACCATATTTGGAAGGACCCATTTCAACCAACATTGCGCAACATTTGCTGTTTTCTTCCTTAGATAAATTCTACCTCAGTAGCATGCTTGCTGTGACTTTTGGGTTTCTTGATTTTTTTTTTATTACTTCCACTGGTACTAATTCACCATGTTTTTCTACCAGAAACAGTAGTCGTAGATTTGACTGGTGATGTTGGAGCGCCAGTATTACTGCTAGACTCGGTGATGGCTGCAAAAGCTTTAGCAAAAGTTGCTGAATGACATTTAGCCACTAAATTCTCCTCTGAAACGTGTTACAGGAATGTGATCTTTAAGTATTATGATCTACATAAAAGCAAAAATAAAAAAACATTTCCCCTCTTTCGCTGCAGATAACGCCAATCCCTACGCGCCGGTCAAGGCCTCTGAAGCGACAGGAAATGGTGAAGTATATCTTTGAAGCACGGCAGATGCATAAGTTAAAGTCTGATCCGCCGTGGCTCGTCTAATACCATCAAATGTTTCAGCTGCGGATGAGTCCGCAGAGGTCACGTACTCTCGCATTGAGCTGAAAGACATTGACGGGGCGAGTGAGTTCCAGGCACGTTTAATGTGCAACAGGAGAAAACAGCTGAGTGGTTTCAACCTTCTTGTTGTTGTTGTTGTGCCCATCCTAACAGGGAGGCCTCGTGAAGCAGAGGAGAGCGCCGTTTACTCCGAGGTGAAGTTGCAGCAGTAGAACGAGAATAAACTGAAAGGTAACATTTGATTTTGCAAATATGCAATACGGTGATGTAGGAAAGACAAAATCATAACGGTGAGCTAAGGTTTACTGTCAACACATCGGTCTGGGCACCATTTAATATGAAAGCCATTCTGGCCGCTTGCTTAGTTGAGGTCGATGAATAGAATAAACCCAAGAGAAAAATGAAAGGTTAAGAATATGTGTGCATTCATCTTTATTCGTCAAGGTCAAGCGTTTTTATCTTTGAAAATTGTACAGCGACGAATCCGTGGAAAGATTTCAGATTCTTTTCATTCTGTAGCTAAAAGTTTGACACAGATCTTCTTTTCATTTCCAGACCGGAGGAGTCCTGCAGCGGCAGATTCAGCGGTTTTATTCTGAAGTCAGATCAGGATAACATCACTGCCACGTGAGACGCATGATGTGACGGGCTCTTCTAAGAGTTATGACGAGTTAAAACTCATCACATCCTTCAAAATCCCGCTTTCCCCACATGTTCCCGTTAGGAATCCGTTAAGGAAGCTGCTTCATGAGCTGCAAGAGCTGAAATGCTTGATCTTAAATTCTTTGAATTTGATTTGTATTTGCCGATGTACAATTTGTCGTGGAGCAACCTTTCTTTAAGCTGATCGTTTTTCTTTAATGCCTTAAAGGTTTGGATGTAAATGCCTTCTGTCGCAAAAGGTAGCAAAGAAAGAAAATGCGGAACGTAAATTTTTTCTCTTGTTTTTGTTTTACAATGTTTTCAGATGTAATAGTTGTCACTATAAGCTCTCTGTTTCTTTTTCAAATTTTGATAAAGTTGGTGTTTTCATATTTTCATACTTTGACACAACTTCTGCTGTAGAAAAAAAAATGGAAGTAAACAATGCATTTATATTAATTTATGAAAAAGCAACTGAGTAATTTGTAGAATGGCTGTATACCTGAGTTTATTCTCGGTGTCTCTGGGATTCATTCTGATGCCCTATGATGCCTCAGCAGTGAGGAGGTGGATTTGTTTAAATCCACTTCATATGCAACCTCCTAAGTATGCAACACTTTACCTGCAGAACATAATGTGAACTTAAACTAAGAGTCAATTTCAGCCGAATTTGGATTCAGATACATCAAGTAGAAACTGAAAGGAACCGAATGAAACGGCAACAAAGTGAGAACCAACACCTTGTTGTCCGATGCAAGACCAAAATGGCCCCAAACTACAAAACCTTTCATTTGCCTCCAGGCTCCATGTGGACGCTGTACTTTAAAAGATCACAAATTATTTTGAGAAAATTCATCCTGTTGACAAATTTGCTTCCTTATAAACAGTTTATAAGGCGGCAGTGTCATTTTGAAAGTTTCTTTATTGGTTACATGACTTGCTGAACGCAATACGCACGACGACACTGGGCTTTGTCTCAGGGCCTGACGCATGCGCAGACGCATTGCCGGACTCATCGCTAGCCGTCAGTCATCTGATTGTGGTTTTAATCTCGCCAGACTTTCCTTATAACTTTATTTTATAGTAAAGTGCAATGGATTTTATTTAATAACAGTTCAGTTGTTTTACTTCTAGGAAACCAACTAATTTAAATGAGTTCCTCCCAGTCTAAAAGCAGCCAGTGGTCCTTTATCAGCTGCTAAAAGCATGTGCTTGGTTGCTGAAATGCATGCATTAAATATTTGTCATATAAAAGGTATTTTTGTAGATTTTGTTTCTTTCAAGAATGGTCCATTTCATTTTGTATCATTTCAGAATCAAGTCAACTTCTGAAAATAATTCAAATACTGAACCACTGACCAGAGGCACTGAGTGAAATCATGAGCAATCATCAGGCAGTACATTCAAATAGGAAGTTAAAGTACTTTAGTCAATCAAATGGTTTAATGCTCAACTGATTTTTTTTTTTTTTTAAATAAAACTGTCCAACACTGAATCAGTTCAATTAACTTTATTTAGACAGTGCTTATTCACAACAAAAGTCATCTCAGGGCAGTGTACAAAAAAAAAAAAAAAAATAATATAAGCAATAAACAATTTCTGCTGGATCTGTTCATCATTTTCACTCTAACAGCGATGTGATAACCTATTACGTTTGAACACTGAAGTAAGCAAGATGTATATGACGTTTATAAAATATCGAACACCAAAATTTAATAAATGAAACTGCATCATGAAGGTGAAATTGTCAATCTGAAAAAAAAAAATTTGATTTTGGTTAAATGAAGTTAGCTTTTTTCTTCAAATAAATTATTTGGCCGGTTTACAGATTTTCATGGTTGTCCACAGGTTGACGGAGATGAGTGCTAATTTGTTGTAAAACAAAAAGGGGGGAAAGAAAACTGGGCTTCACTTTTATCAAATATACAACTACTGGCCCAAAAGTGTCAAATTTGTACATCTGACCACGTTTAGCTTTGGTAATCACGAAGCATGAGCGAGTCTGAAAAGGTTTTATCAATGCTCCATCAAAAAGTCGCATTAATCTGCAATCTTGGATTGATGGGGAGGGAAAAAAAAAAAACAAAAAAAAACAATTCAACATCTGGGGATAAATTTCTAACTTTATGCTCACATTAAATGTGGCGCTCCACGATTACAATGTGAGCAAATTATTTGGCTAGGCAATGTGTGTCACCAAATCTGAGAAGTAAACTTTCATGAGAGGAACTTTAAACGTTCACAATTTTAGCTGGAATTGTACAATAAAAGTGCCACATGATTCCAAATGTAGCTGTTTTTAGAATAAGGTATGAGTGTACATTAAAAAAAATGTTAACACACGTCAACTTACATCGTATTAAAGTAAATCCACATGCCAAGAGATTGAATAGATGTCAACAAGAAATGATGGATAATACTTGTTTAAGCAGCAGATAAATAAACATAAATACGATCTATGAAATGTTTACAAACTCCACTTTCACTCCATCTACAGCCGATCTGAGGCCTGCACCATGAAGCAAGATTAGTGGCTTTGCAAAGTAAGCTCGGTGTTTTTCGTGTCAGGAAGCCGGTTCTTCTCTTCTGGGTTTATCGCCATGGCGACCAATTATGGAAATGCTGGATTGGGTTACTAGATTACAGATCAACACATCTTAAAGCAATGATTTTGCTAGATCCTGACAACTTTTCAAGTGTCAGGATTTAGCTTTAGTTAAGGTTCTTTAATAAATTCTCAAAGTATCTGAACAAATGTGCAGAAGGCACCATAGTGGTGTCCTACCGTTATTGATTTTTAAAATTGCATACATTTACAAAAAACTTGTTCAGGACAGTGAAACACTTTAGGGCCAAATTATTTCTAACAAATATTTTTGACCTAACTTATGTTTACTGGTAAAATGTTTGACATCTGGAAATTATGAAACAATAAAAATATTTCTTCACGATTGCGTTGGGTTTCAGCTCTATCGCTTTTCACAATCAGAAAGCCTGGACAAAGTAAAAGCCAGCTTCCCAACAGCCTGTAATCCGCCGGACTTTGCGACGTTTGGATTTGGTTCAGCCAGACGCGTTAAAGTTTCTTTATCGAAGCTGCTTCACGGCACAGGACTCAGCTCCGCCTTCTTCTCTGTCAGAACTCCTTGATTGTCATCATCAAAGTACTGATTTGTTATCAGAGGTTTTTGTTTTTTTTTATTTATTTTTTTTATTGCTTTCACAGTGACCACAGTGTTCACCTCCCACGTATCAATAAAGCTGCAGGTGGTTCATAAAATTCTCTTTAAATGTTTGCTACGCTAAAAGAGTCTCGTTCAGTTTGCAGCTACAGTAGTGGAGCCTGGCTGTCTGGCTGGCTGACTGTTGCATCACGTTGAAGACTGGCTGACATCATCGCCGTTACTTTCTCTACCTCCACATGCCTTTGGCACCTTCACAAGCCTCCCTGACCTCTGCACCTGAGAGATTAGCGTTTCTATGGCAACTCTCCCGACAACTTTATGAGGTGACGCAAACAACTTGCATTCAGTAATTCAGTCATCATCACCAGAATAGTGCAGAAAACAAGCACACGTGTGCTTTAGACGTTTGCGTTTGTATAAATCTGTGTGTGTGTGTTTGCTACCTGTGTCTGATGGGTTGCATATTTGGATTCAAATGTTTTATATCACTGTTTGATGTGTATGAAGAACTTGATGCCATGTGCTCATGTGTCATGGTGTGTCTGGTGTGTTGTGCCAGGGTGTGTAGCGTTTTCTGTGTGTCAGTGTTCGTTGGGCATGTGTCTGATGGTGTGGAAGATCCAGTCCATCTTGGTGCTCCATCCTCCGTGATGAGCATCGTTCATCTGTTTAGTGAAGTACTCCAGCGCCTCCTGCTGGCTCTTTTCTGGGGGAAAGAAAAAACAGTGAGACGGCATAATGTACAGTTGTGTGTCTTCTATTTTTCTGCGTTTTGGATTTCTGCACTAGAAGAACCTTTTGTTTTTCAGTCAAAGTTTTGTTTTTAGACTTATCTGTTGACTTCTCCGTTTATATTAGAACAGAAAATCTGACCAATAAGGAAGCTTACACAATTGGATTAGGCAGACATCTCACAACAAATACGAGTAAAAGGTAAAGCCAACTACTTTCATTTGTATCAAAAATCATCATCTCTATCCTGACAGGCCAGAAAGAGCCATCAAAAACTTTGCAACCTTAAAGGTAGTTGTTATGCCCCAAGCATTTCTCTAGAAAAATATGACAACTTTCAAGACCAGCGAGTTGTGTGTGCAACACACCTTCAGTTCTGTGGTCTATGCTATGAACTTCAATGTTGTTCAAACTAGAGTTTCAGAAGACTTTTCAATAAGGTCCTTGTCAAAGTTACCCGAAACTTAACCCAACCTCACCTTAGGATCCCATCATCAGTCCAAGTCCTGGAAGACATTTCTTCTAGTACCAACATTAACAAAACTCTAGCTAAAGTAGAGCGGGACGTCGTCTTGAGTGGTCTAAAAATCTACTTTCCACAAATTCATCATCGACCCACCACCTGGAAAGGCTCCAATAGTGTGTCCCTGATCTGTCGATCTCAGGAAATTTAAGGCGGCCTGGTTCTCGGTCCAAGTTGTGCCTGTACATGCCAGGTTACTTTGCTCAGTAGCCGAGTTGTCCTGAACTGAACCATTCAAAATGTTTCCAAATGCCACATTTACACTTTTTGCAACACTTCTGATCAACCTTCATCGTTTCTACTTTCCTCTACTGATATGCTTACTTTCAACCACTGTTTGTCTCGTCATTGTTCCCCGTCTTCTCTTTTCACAAATCTATCCTCTAATTTTACCTAATGCAAGGGTCTTCCTCAGATAGGCGATGTCATCAAAGCTCTGCAGTTCAGGCATGCCGCAGCCCAGCATGAGGGAGAAGAGGTTGATGAAGAGGCTGGCGTGCTGTCGGATGGCCAGGTAAGCTTTGTAGCACATCTCCTGGAACCTGCACCACAGACAGGTAAACACAGGTGAGACGGGCCAGACGGCAGCGGCAGCTCTAGACAGACGAGGACCAGACGAGACCTCTCAAACTCCTTCGTCTTTGTCGACTCCTGAATGCCTTTACTGATGACGATGAGAAAGTCCTGAGTCAAGACGAAAGGCACACGCTCCCTTTTGTAGCCAAATTTCTTCTTCTTGTGATCTAGGAAGTGACCGAAGTCGATGTGGAACAGCTGAAGGGAGAGGAATAACAGTCAGTGTGGGGAACTAAGGGAAGAGGAAGTGAAGAGGAGGGTTAAGAGGTTCACCTGTCCATTCTCCTTCACCATGATGTTGGAGTTGTGTCGGTCTCCAATTCCAAGGATGAACGTGGCAACGCAATAACCTGCACAGGATCTGGTGAACAAGTCGATGGCCCGATCATACCTTTGAGACGGGTAAGACGAGTGAGTCAAAAGGCTTGATACACATATGGAGAACTAAAACGGTTCATCCTGAACAGTCAGATAGAGCAGGTCTACAGACAAACACAGTTCAAAAGACAGTTCTACAATCTGATGGAGTACTGACGCCTCTCCGTGGTTCTTGTCTTTGATCCAGTGGTGAAGAGTGTTGGAGTTGAACTGCAGCGCCCCCTTCAGGCCTCCTTTGCACTGAATCTGCATGATAGTATAGCTGTTCTTCACCACCTCAATGAGACCCACACGGTCACCGATGGACAGGCAGCCATACGGCAGCATTCTGCAACACACAAACACTCCAGCTTCGTCACGCGTCACTGATGTCACTTCCTCTGACGACGTCACCGGATCTCACCGCAGGTCCAGGCCTTGGTTCTGCCAGATGTTCTCCATGATCTTAATGATCTGCAGCGTCAGCATGTCTTGACGCAGATCTGCAATGCAAACAGAACAGGTTACCAGAAATGTCCCAACAGCTCCACTTTCGGCTCACGTCTCAGTGGAACCGATGCCGAGAGTAGCAAGGAGGTAGTTACCATCTCCGTTCTTGAAGATGATTTCATTGTTGGTGAAAAGTAGCTCAGACATTATGTCGGGATTCTCCCAGTTTAGCCATAGGGGGCGCTTCGCCGAGGACATGATCCTGCACTCCTCCAGCCTGCAAGTGTAACAATTTGTTTTAAATTAGCTTGGTAACAATGGGAGAGTTTGGGGTTAGCTTTGCATTTTGTGGCTTAGTCCGTTGGTAGCTTGATTAGTTTGTTACCTGAGATTTCCCAGCTGGTGAACTGGGTTTAGTGGAGAGACAAATCCTTGCAGAGACTCCATGTAGTCTGGACGCGACATGTGTTCAACCAAGAACTTCATCTGAGTCTTCCCAGCAACGAAAGCACAGAGACATGTCAACAACCTGGCACAGGAGCTAAACAAAAGGTTTAGTCCTGGTTTTTGTTTTCATACCTTCTGAGTCTCGTCCTTCTTCTCCTGCTTCAATGTGTCCGTCAGATTCACCAGTTTATCCATGGCCTCCACCTGCAAACAGGTTTCTTTCTAAATCACCAAACTCTATTCATAAACCCTGCATCAGTACATTTAACCAGACCCAGTGCAAGACAAGAGGACGAGGAACTTCAAAACCATCTCTGCCCATGTTTTAAGTTCATTGTAGCCTTTAAACTGAAATCCATCATTGATTTCAAAGACGTGAGGGGGGAAATTATCATCCCCATAAATTTGCTGGACCCTTCCCGTCCCCAGGGGACAGAATTACACACATTTTTATCGTTGCAACGTCTGGACAGAAAAAAAAAAAAAAAAATCTTGAACATTTCAAGCTAATAAATTTTTGCCTTTAAACACAATGGTCTCCACTGAGCTCTGCTTCATGCTTCCTGTGTTTCAGAGATTGCAGCTTAATTTATGGAAACCAACATGTGTGGGACATGGGAGCCTTGAATCATTATTTATGAACAACAAGAGGTTGTTTAAAGAAGGTGTTTCTTTTGAGACTTTAACAAAAGTATCTCCTGAAATTCTACCATGACCTGCCATTTTGCTGAACCACCCAAAGATTATCAGTCACTTCCATCTGGCTGCAACGTCAGAGACCTTCTGTATGCACCCCTTTTCATTCCCAAAATACCACTGAACCCAACTCTGGTAATCAGATACTACCCCAGAAAATGAAAGCCAGTCAAGATGTTTGAGAGCCATCTTGTGTCTGAATGCTCACCTGTCTGTTCAAGTGTTTCAGGTACATGCCGCAGGCTCTGCAGAAAGCCTCTAGCAGAAGGCCAAACCTTCTGGAAACGGTCTTATTGTGCATTTCTGACCTGTGAAAAGACGCCTTGTCAAACTCAATGCAAAGGCCGCTAGCTCATCTATTTATTACAGTTCAGGATAACAAGAGGAGATTTACACTGACTTCAGATGCCAGAAGAAGAAGTGTCCTATCCTCTGATTGGTCAGAGCTTTCTTGATGAGGAATCGAGCCAGAGGATTGTCCAAGTACATTTCATATTTTAACACCTGAAGACACAGGAATCGGGTTCGCATTCGCTTTTTGAATAAAGAACGCAGCCAAAGTGAGAGTTTCAGCTCACCTGCACAAGCTGCAGCAGATACTGAGACAACTTGTCATCCGTCAAGCCCTGCACCAGACAGCGCAGCGCAAACTCTCTGACTATCGGATCGGGAAAGTTACAGTCCAGCAGCTCCAGAGCGGACTCTGGCTCCATCAGTGGCCATTCCTTCAATAAACAGTACATCTGAGGAAGAAGAGGAGATGTGTTGGACTTTAGACAACACAAATGGTTTAGGGGATGCGCAATCATGACTTTTTTCCTGTTAACAGTTTGAGAAAGGACACATGAATATTTTTGATCATCTTTCATTTTCTCCCCATCAACATTGACCAGTTTCTCCATCTCTGCTGAAGAAACGCATCATCATTGCACGCCGACGCTGCCACCATGTTTCATCTTGGAAACTTGTTCACGTTGAGCAGATGAGTAATTTCTGCCACACATTCAGGCCAAAAGTTTCATTTTTGGTCTCATTCAGTCATGGCTCTCTTCAAAACTTGGCCAGAGGTTTTCTTTTTAAACCAGACAACTAATTGTTCTGTCTGCAATTTAATACCAAGTTGTGGTTCTAACATGACATATGATGCAATTTAAAAGGATGTGAACCATTTTGGCACGTACTGTAAAGCCATACATTTTATTTCAAGGGGCAGCATCAACATCATAGCACAATCAAATAACCGTTTCCTTCATCTGTTATAAAAATGCTGTCTGTCAAATTCCTTTAACATCTTAAAAGTGGGTCTCTGTCTCTTTAAGTCCTGCTCTTTCTGAAACTCTGCTTTCAGGAAGTCATCACAACAACTTTAGAGGAAATTGTTCCTCTAAAGGAACAACAACTTTAGAGGAAAGTGTTGTTCCTCTACAGTGTTTAGAGGAACAACACTTCCTCATTATACAACAGCTGATTGTATAATGAGCTCAGTTGATGCAGTTCCGCCAGATGTTTGCCAATTTCTGCTGGCTAGTCTGAAGGAGCAGAGTCGGGGAGGACTGATCTGTGAGGCGGCAGCTTGAAACGTCGGACACTGCAGCTCTGAAGTCGGTGCTCTGTCCACTCAGGCATTTTACACAGCCGAGTGGTTGCCAAGGGAGATTAAAGGATTTCTTAAACGTGCATGAAAGAATCAAGGTAACAATCCAGGTATGTTTTCGATGAAGGAATAATATTATAGCATGATGTAAAGCTCAAAAGGTTGATTCAACATAATATTGCCCCTTTACAACCCAAGTGAAATCCCCAAGTACTGCTAAGAAGATGTGAGGGTATTAACTAGCTCCATTTACTTGCATAACAAGTGCGGCAGTAGTAAAAATTGTACTTTTAGGATTACTTTTACTGCACCTTTCAATTTCTGGCTACTCTACCTGCTTCACTGAATAGAGAACCAATTTACGCTGACTCAGATTTCTGTTTTGAAATCTGACTCACCAAGTACTTGGTGTGAAACCAAGTACGGGTTCACACAGTATGAAACTTGTTATTTATGTCTGTTCTTTTCTCAAACCACTGAGTTATTCAGCCACAGGAAGGGCATTGATGGCTTCGTTTCCCTTGGCTGCTGTGACTGAGGGGAACCTGGCCATGTGCCTCGAGTCAGCGCTGCGCTTGGCTGACCAGCTGCAGCCCGACTCCCGATTCCTCTCTCAAATTGCGCCCGCTCTGTTAAATAATTGAATACATCGCAGTCCGAATGTGGAGGAACCTCCCGGATTGTGACAATGAGTTTATACCTGCGACACTTCGTCTCTGGAGTTCCATTTGACTGACAGAAGCAGCTTAGGCAGAGACTCTGGGATGTTTAAACAATAATGTCTGCAGAGAGACAGACAGAGACAGGGAGACATGGGCAGGTAGAGACAGACAGTAATCAGAGCCGGAAGCAGCAACAGGTATAATCACACGTACATAAAGCAGTGAATCAGAAAAAAAAAAAAAAAAAAAAAAAACAAGCTGCAATGACAAAAGGAAAAACAGATACATTTCTGATACTTTGTTTCACTTTTATTTTATGTAAATTTCTAGAACAATGACATCTGACAACTGTAATTAATCTATAACGAATAGATAACTTTACAACCTCTGCAAACATTTGTCATCTTTAAAATAATAGCGGCACAAACAAATGTTTTTACTGGACGAACATTTGGCACCAAATTTGTTTGATTTGAAGATGGAGTTGGGAGGGAAACGTCACTCAGGTCAGAGATCGACACATTTTTCTCAGATATATATATATATTTTACGTCAGAAGAGTTAGGCTGTACTTTTGTGAGTTTGACCCCAATCCATGCAGATATCTCCCAACACCTTAAAAACACAACTACTATCTCTCCCTTGGTTTATGTCATTGGCTGATACAACATAAACACTTTATTACTGTAAACTATTTGTTTGGCATTACAGTGCAACGATTTTCACAATTTAGAAATTCTTGCATTAGTTGCAGATTTTTTTTTTCTTCTTCTGGTTTTAAAGGAAATGAAAGATTGCTTAACCCTGGACCAATAATGAAAAGTCACATCCAGACTGTTGAAGCCCAGCAGCAAAGCTTGGTAACGGTACGAGATGTTATTAATGGTCTTCTTGGCAAAACTCAGTTGAACCATTTCAGGATCAAAGCAGAATTGTATACATTTCAAAATATGTTGCCTTACGGATCACAAATCTTTCCTACGGGCGTTCATGAATTTCTCAACAATAAGCTTTTATAATCAGAACGGAGCATAAAAGAAGGGACACAAATAGCGATGATGGTGACAGTCCCTAAGGTGCATTTCTATCATCTCAGCCATTTACCTGTATCTAGACATGAAACTCCCACCTGTGTCTCCAGAGGAAGTCTTTCTCCTGCTCTGAAAGCTCATATAGAGGATCTCTGGAGCAAAGAGAGCGAAGCTGCTCTGCATCAGTGGCTGAAACGCTGCTGTCGCAGGCCAGGCGGCTACTCTAAGACAGAGATGAGAGGGTTGGAAAAAAAAAAAAAAAAGAAAATTAAAAATTAGGCTTGCATGAAGGGGGGGAAAAAAAAAAAACCCACAGACGGCACCAGACTTTTGGCAGCATGAGCTAATAAAACACAGATCCAATTTTAAACAGACTCTAAGTTCTGTCCGCACAGCTCGGTCCGCGAGTTACCAGTCCATGGCAGTAGTTGTAGCCCAGCTCTCTGCTGATGGTCCAGTTGGCATGTTCTTCAATCTGCTGCTCATCAGGAAACACGACCGTCTGGCTGAATCGTGAGAACTCCAGCTCCACACAGGGGGTCTCCTGCAGATCACAGCGCCCGAACCGTTGACCCGGTCAGCCATCAGTCACTGATTATTAACTGATCAGACGGTCAATGGCCTGAAAGCCGACCAACGCAGTCACCTTGTTGGGGTTTGAGCCGGCCACTCCGATGGGGTTCAGCAGGTCTTCAAGGCCGTGAGGGACGGGCCAGAGACTCAGAGCCACCTTTCCAGAGACGAGGATGTCCATGTAGTCAAACAGGCTGACGTTCCCCCAGGCCAGAGGGCAATTCTCCTACAGGAGGAGACGGAGAGAGGAAGGTCAGTCAGATGAATGTCTAAATAATTACCCTCTCAGCAGGAGCACACCTCTATCCTTTCCTACCTCCTTGGCTCCTTTCCTTCCCTTCACAGAGCAGATGGACAGGCAAAGTCTTGCCGAGCGAGGAAGATCCGCCAAGTAAATGTCGTAGGTCAGCCACTCGTTCCACCTGGACACAGGTATGCAGCGTCAGATGGCTCGTCGCAGTGCCAGACGGGTGGCGTTTTTCACGTTTGGTGGAGCGTGATGGGGCGAGTTACCTGGGGTTGGAGCAGGGAACCCTCTGGGTGTTGACGTTTTCACACAGCGGCTCCCCTCCGTGATAGATACCCGTCCTCACATAGATCTAACCACAGACAAACTCACAGGTCAGGTGAGAACCACCTCCAAATGTCAGAAAAACACCAGTTTCAAGAACTCTTTAAACATGGTGGGGTTATATATACACCCCTATGTTCAGTGCAATAATGGCAGGTGTCCACGTAGAAGTTTAACCTCTAAAGCGACGCCGCTCACTGTGACACAGACTCACAACTACTGCTGCTAGGAGACAAGAAGGCGCAGAATCACAACACTGAGCTTCACATGTTCAAAGTACCTTGACTGTGAGTGATCACATGTGACGAGAACATGAGAGGAAAGACACAAAGACAACCTGAGGAGACAGAGGAAGGACACACAGCGGAGGACAGATTTAAAACTGAGGACAGGATTTGTTTTTTTTTTTTTTTTTTTTAGAGTGTGGACATAGAAAGGAAAGGTTCAAGGTGATTCACAAAGGTTTACAGGACATCTGTGTGTTAATGGTCTAAATGGCAAAGATAACCCTGAATGAGTGCAACCCAGAGTCTGCGAATCCAATGTGTTTGGATTCGAACCACAAACAAAAGGAAGATTTGTTGCTTTAACTGCAACAATGAAGAAATTGTGTCTCCCTGTTCCAGAATACTTTATTTTTTAAATCACGGACTATTCAAGCATTTAGGAAAAAAAAATAAACTGGAGGAAATGCCAATGTGTACTTGTGGTGCAAAACCTTTACTCATTCAGGCATCCAGGAATGTCTGCCTGATATTTATGCAACCAATTTCTCCCAAAATAAGAAAATTTTTCATTCATATCTCAAACTTTTTGATTTGAGCACAGATAAGTGTTTTATGCACTGAGGGCAACTGACAGAAGAAAAATAATTTCCTGCACGCTTTGCTCCAACTACCGAGAAGGAACTTGATTGTGCTTCCAGCACCGGGCAGACTCAGACATCCCAGTTGGTTTTACTTTATTACTGTGATTTGTTTCACTTTCTTTCAGTGCTTTTCTGTTGCTGTGCATTAAGACCATCCACATCCCTTATAGATGTATAAATATTATTCAGAACATAAGAAAAGCTTTTTTTTCTTCCAGTTTTGAGGAGTGCCTTGATCCTGTTAGAAGCTGAAAGTGGCAGAGATGACATTTTTCTCTCTCTTTGATCACCTGCTGTCTTTGGATCGAGGACAACCGAGTCTATTACTTGCATCCGTTTCATGAATTTGTGCTAGCTTGTCTTTAGCGTGAGCTACAGACATAAATCAGGCGTATACAGTGGCACTGATCTGATGCTCTGGGTTTACACATAAAATGGTGAGAGGAGAAAGTGTTGAAAGGATGCTGAGGACAGACAAACACAGAATAGTGTTAGACAGAAAAACAAATCTTACTAACGCCCCACATTTTGACAGAGAGAGAAAGGAGGATGACAGACACACGGAGAACAAGGGAATGGTGTTGACTCAAACTTTGTTCAAAATGTTGGTTTCTAAAAATAAACTGAGCGTAGAAGGATAGAAAAAGACAGAAGATGGGTAAAGACGATGGATTAGTAGACACTTGTCGGAGGACGGGCACCTTGTCAATATCCCGGATGTTGACGTTGACGTAGGTGGCGCAGAGCAGTCGCACCCTGAGCAGAGTGTTAAAGGCCCAGAGGGAGCGAGGAGGAGATCCATCACCTCCTCCTGGACAGGGAGACGGCTGGGGCGTCCTCCGACTGAAACACGCACACCTCGTCAACCTCACACCTGCAGCGCACCTCTGTCTGCTCCCGTCATTTGTTACAAAGAACTTCTACCTGTAGGAGGGAGTGACAAAACCCGAGGCTGGAAGCTGAGAGTAGAGGCTGTCTTTGGACACGAGCATTAGGTGAGGGAGACGTCCAACGATGATGCAAGAGCGGATGTACTGCAGACGTAGAGGGAGGACAGGTAAAAATCAGGACAACCAGAGAAAAACGGTCTGAAAATGTTAAACCGATTACCTTATACTGACTGAGGGGAAAGTTCTCCAACAGGTACTCGTCACAGCCGCACACCTGAGGGACACACAGGGACACCCGTCAGTCGCACGGAGTCCATCGACAAAGGGACAAGTTGGACGAAGAGACGCAAAACAGGCGAGACAGTTGGAGATGTGAGAGAAATGTCTGGAGGTGAATAAGTGGGCGGGTCAGACAACCAGGTGTACCTTAAGGATGTACTGGCCCTGGTACTCCTGCACGCAGAGGCGGAGCTGCTGAGGGGACAGGTGCATCGATCGGCTCTTCTTCCTGATGGACTCGGCGATTAGCTGCTCGGGTAAACTGTCGTGGCCGACCTGGACACAAGCGGAACGTGAAAGGTCCTAAAACGGTCCGGAGAAAGACTCTCTTCTTTCTAAACTTTTGGTAAAAGATGCACCAAAACAATCTGTGATAAAGTCGAGATGCTCAGATGTTACAGAGCAACAAACATTAAGGTTTGTTATGATATATATATATATATACACAACTTTATCAGATTAGGTTAAGCTTGCACCAATGTTGCAAGCCTCAAATAAGGGAATGTTTTAAGCTTGAAATCATGCATCCATTTTTGATACTTTTGTTTTGAAATATGAAAGGAAGTAGCTCTTGAGGTGTGCTGACAGACTCAACTTTGCCTTCATTCAAGTCCTCCAGAGACAAATGAATAACACTTGTTCATGTGCTATTGGAGACCTCTGAAAATATAATTAAAGTATATTCTCCTTATTCTTTTGGTTCCATAATTACAGAATTTCTCTCCGACACCCTCCATTATAACTACATGTACTCAACGATTATGTGATATGATTTTTCAGTTAATTTATACAGCGCACAACAAATGTCATCTGAAGACAGTTTACAGAAAAAAAATAAAATAAAAATCAATTAATCTTGCATATCAAACACGGCATCGGCTGCTAACGTCATAAAATTGTTTTCTTTGACTGCTATGATATCAGAGCGTCCAAATCCTGCCAAAATGCTCATCATCGTGAACATTTCCTGCACCGATTAGCCCAAAATTTGAATGGACAATTGTTCAGACCACATCACTTCCCTGCTGCACCACTTCCCCACCAAGGAGGCGTCTAGAAGGAAGTGAGATGGAATCAAATTACCCAGCTTCCTCTGAGACATTAAGCGTTTATTTCACAGATGTGTCGAGACATGCGATACGTTTTTCCATTTAAAAAAAAAAAAAAAAATTGAAATTTGACTCTTCTTCACTTAGAAACAGTTGAACTCCAGACTGTTGGTGTGAAGTTTTAGTGCGTTCACCGAACCCAAAAAAAGATTCACTTTTTTCAGCTCACCATAATCGACAATTTTCTAATAAAAAAAAAAAACAAAACCTGTTTCACACAAGAAATGAATAAACAATTAACAGATGTACCTTTAAGGTGTATTTCTGCTTGGCGTTTGATGGAGACATAATCACCCAGATGGTCACAATGAGCCGTCCTGCAAAATAACAGAAACACGTCACTCAGTTCAGATCAGAGAAACGGTAGCAGAGCGTTCGGCAGAAACAAACATGGGTGCAGAGATCAGTCCAGAGGGAAGTGAGACCGTTACAGAACCCAGGTCAAAGTTCCAATTGGATCCAAAGCCCAGCAGAAGAGCTTCAGCACCTTTGTCCAGCTTGCTGTAGATGTGTTGCGGCAGGTGAGGACTGGACTCCACGTTGGGGGGGTAAACATAGAGCGCCTGGGTGTGCGCCCCGCCCCCCTCTCTCTCCTCCATGGCCTCTCTGCACACGCTCAGTATGGAGCGGCGGAAGTCCTGAATCTCTGGGTCCTTCATCATCTCAAATTCACACACCGGCATCCCGATGGCGAAGCCTGAACGGGACACCAAGCGTCAGTTTGGAGGACGAGGCTGTGGCTCACAGGAAAAGGAGGGGCCGGTCCTACCGATCTCTCGGTTTAGGATCTTCTCCTCTCGGTTCCCCAGTGGCTCGATGACCTTCAGGATGGGGTGAAACAGTCGCAGGTCACACAACCGCCGCGTCTCGTCGTAAAACTCCTCCCGCTCAGCCTCCTGGGTCACGCCCACAAAGATGTAGCACGACTCCTCCTAACCGATTAGAGAGCAGAAGCGAGAGTGTTGGTCTGTCACGGGTCGAGTGGCGGGTGTGCAGAGAGAGAGAGAGAGAGAGAAGATGGCGTACCTGCAGCAGGTGGTAGAGAGGATACTTCCTGGCCTCGATGAAGAGCTGCTGCTTTATGCTGATGAGAGGAGTTTCTCTGAGACACTCCAGGCTCACCATCATCCCTGTTGAACAAATTTATTTTCATGTTTGAGGCACAGAGACATGTCACACACTGGAAAAATAACTAAAAAACACAAAGGTAAACAGAATATCACCATTGGGGAGGCAGCAGTCCACCAGTATCCGCGGGGGCATCAGATGGAGCCCCCATAGCTCCCCGGACGATGGCCTGGGCACCATGGTAACCGCCAATCACCAGCTGCCACACCTTAGCACTGGGCTACCTGGATAGAGGACAGACAGACAGACAGACAGACAGACATGTGGTTTTACGTCAGAGTTTCATGGCGTCGCGTTAAAACAGCTTTAGATAGACGCTCGTTCACAAACGGCAAAATGCGCTAAAGACAAAAAGAAAAATCCCTGCAATGTTTTCTTTCCAATTTGAAGCTGCATTATGCCCTCCATGACGCAAAAGCTCAGTGAAATTTGCTGAAGCTTGTGTTTCCAACATGACACGGTGTGTAAAAGGAAGAACAAAAATGTGTTTGTAAGGCTCCGTTTCCACTCAGGAAAATGAGTAATCCTTCCACCCAGTCCGGATTCTCCATCCAGAGAAGCAAGGTAAAAAACAAAAAGTGCACATTTCACAATAAACCATAAATTAACAACAGAAACCCAGTTTGCTGACAGAACGTGAACATGTTTAAAAAAAAAAGAAAAAAAAAAGCATAGTTCTATAAGACCTGCAACCTCTCTTAATGGTTTGAGAGGTTTCATTTTTATTTTTTTTTTTATTTAAAAACCAAAAAAATAGCAGACAAAACAAAGCTTCTTACTGAATCTGTATGACTGTCATGAAAGGACAGATCCAGGTTGAGGGGAAGAAAATGGTGGTTAAGGTAGAAATAGTCCAAATATAAACAGGCAGCACAGAAGCTCAGGCTCAACGCTGATAGCAAGTAGAGACACAAATGGACAGCGAGACAGAATAGAGCATTAAGACGCAGAAACACAGGTGACGTCAAACAAGGGAACGAGACACACCTGGGGACAATCAAGGGGGAGACAGGACAAGACAGAAACTCAAAGTAAACACACAGAAAAGTCAAATCCTGACATTGACTTTGAGAAAATGACGCTCTTTTTCACCTGCCTGAAGTTCAGATGTTTCTTTGACAAACAGAGTTTCATTGATTTGGGTAGATTTGACTGCTCCGATTGAATCATGTGCACAGGACTGTAAACACTGCGGGCCATTTCCCCAAAGCCGACGTAGAGGATCATTAGTAAACCGTCAAACCAAGCAGGCTTCCTGCTTGGTTTGTGAGAAACCGCTCGACAACGCACGAGTTTGTTTCTCAACTTCCCTTTGCTATTCGCTCTGAGTTTGGAGCATTTTAAATGCGACTGTCAAAGATTTCTCACATAATCTGTAGAATCAAAGAGGACAAACGACGGAAGGTGTCAATGGCCGTTTAAAAAAAAAAAAAGTGGACATTTCGATCTGTAAAGGAAAGAAGAATTAAAATAAATATTAACCACTATAACAGTAAAGTATAAATGATTTGTGTGGGCTTTAGGCGCATGTTCAGGTTCTGTTTTCTGAAACAAACAGTGGATTTATTTGGACTTTTTGTTTGTTTTTGCTGACCCTTTCCGGTGTCTTAGTTTCGTTTATTCCTCGTGTTTGTATTACTTCAAAACGTCTCTTTTATTCTGCACTTGTCCTCGACATGCACCCCTCTCAAAACATATCAGCACGCCGTATTGTCTCAACTCTTTGTGTTTTTTTAGGATGAAGCCGTCAAACAAAGGAAGGAAGTAGGACACACACGCACACACACACGCCCACACTTAGAGGCTAATACGCGCTCAAGAACACACACACACACACGCACGCACACACACGGCGAAACAAAAGCAGCTGTGTGTGTAGGTGTGTGTGTGTGTGTGTGTGTGTGTGTGTGTGTGTGTGTGTGTGTGTGTGTGTGTCTATGTGAGAGGAAGCCTGCTTCCTTCCTACACGCTTTTCCTGTTGACCAGCTGATTTGAACAGGTTCTCGCACAGAAACCTCGTTTACGATTTGATATTTAGATGTCATCAATAACGCAAATAAAAACTGAGCTGTCTGTGTGTTTTTTTTTGTTTTTTTTTGTTTTTTTAATTTCCTAAAATGATTTAAAGCAAAGCATGAGTGGCAGAAAACACCATGAAATACAAAATAAATAAATAAATAAATAAATAAATAAATAAATAAATAAATAAATAAATAAATAAAATAAAACTTATTCTTATCACTTATAATATTTGGATGGAAATAAAATTAAAGTTTCATATAAAAATGTCGAACATTAACCAGAACACCAGCCAGAATAAGGTTGTAACTTCAAAAAAAAAAAAAAAAAAAAAAAAATCGATGCAAAAAGTTTTAATATTAATAAATAATGCATATAAATAACTAAGGTTGTGAACAACTGGCACTAATTGTAGACCAAACGTCGCTTCTTCTTTTTTTTTCTTTTGAAAAAGCTCAATATTTCAACAACAAAGCGAGCCCACTGACGTAAGAAGAAACGCCACGTGACTATTAGCCTACCTGCGGAATTTGATCCCGCGTGATTGACTGACAGTTTGGTGATGTCACGTGTTTGCTTACAGGTAAATAGCAAACAGGAAGCGCAGACGGACAGAATAAACAGCCAAATAAATAAATAAACAAACACGTCCCTATCCCCTCACCGCTCCCCCAACTCCCCACCACGTCTTCATCGTGACCTCAGACTGTGGGATGGTTACCATGACAACAGCAGCGCAGCATCCGCGAGGATGGAGACGGACTCACGGACGGCGGAGACATGACAGCCGGGCTGTCTTTGTTCTGCTCGCGTGCGAGCCGATCATTCACCTGAGCGCGCGTCCTCCGCTCCCATGGCGCGTGCCTTCGCTCATAGCGTCTCCGTGTCCGCGTGTCGGTTCGCCAGCCTGCCCTCTGTCTTTGTCTCCACCCCTGTGAACTGTTGGACCCGCACAAAGAGATGCGCCGCCGGTGAGACACGGCGGGAGAGCGGGCGCGTTTCTGTTAGCCCGTCGCTTTACCTGTCAGTCAGTCAGTCAGTCAGTCAAACGGTGTATCGGTCTGTCTGTCTGTCTGTCTGTCTGTCTGTCAGCGGCTCCGCCGGTTGACCAGCAGCAGCGGGAGGGAACCGGTTCCTCGCCGGCAGCCGCAGAACAATGTGTTTGAGGAGGAGGAGGAGGAGGAGGAGGGTGAAGGGTTGGGGGGTGTGAGGTATGGGCTCATCCTGTCCTCTCCCTGTCTTAAAGGGCCAGCAACCTCACAAAGAGAGACGAGAGAGTTTAGGTTAGGAGGAGCGATGTTTAAAAAAAAATAGTAATAATAATAATAATAATAATAATAATAATAATAATAATAATAATAAATCCATAAAATTTCCAAATCAGACCCGCCTTTTACTCAGTCAATCGGACATGTTCCTGATTAAAATATTTTCATTTTTTCTTCCTAAAAAAATCACAAAGTGTTTTTTTGTTTTTTTAATAATCAGCCCATTCATTGTTAAACCTTAACTTTTAAGTTTGATCAGAGGGCATTAAGGATTATAAGAAAGCAAACAAGCAAAAACTAAACACTGATGGAGCCATCAAGATTTTTTTTTTAATTTATTATTTAACTCCATTCATAGCCAGCCACACACAACTATGTTTCATTGTTACACTGATGTTCCTCTCTGTTCTGGTTCAAATCCTTAAGTTATAAACTTTCTTCTTTATGAAAGGAGCAGCTTGTTTCAAGGCTGTAACTAAATATTGATCACCATTCGTGTAGATAAAGAGTGACATGGTAACCAATCGGAAAAACAAAAACAAATACAGAACTCGTCTTGTGGTTCCTTGAGTTCTTCTGAGGATTTCTGGAGAAAGTGAACCAAACTTTTTTTCTTCTTCTTCCTTTTTAAAGCTGAGCGACTTTGTGTCAGATATTCGGCACAACATCCCCCCCCCTGTTGCCACGGCTACATGTTCTCTCCCAGTAGGAGACACACCCAGATTGAACCTTAATCTGCGTTTTCCAGATTCGCTTTGTTTGAGTTTCTGTATCGTGGTCGGGGGGTGGAGCTTTCTGGATTACAGATTACAGTGACTCTTTTCTCTGTGCTCTGTCATGATGATTATGATGACTTCCAGGTCCCAGCATGCAATGAGCCCGGTTATGTCACAGCTGTTAGTGATGTCACAAAGCACCACAGGTCAAAGCTGCTTTTTCAAGACCGCTACCATGTCAAATAATCTGTGAAAAATTGGCTGGTAAATGTGAAGATGTTTGTTTTCTTTTTCTTTTTCTTCAAAAGAAAACTGCAGACCTAAACATCTGTGTTGTTTAATGAGTTAGAATATTAAAATATCTCACTTAAATAACAGAAGCGCGTAAGTTTTGAAAAGCAACACTAAATACACTGAGTGAGTAGCGTTCGTGACACGACTGTTGATGAGTGAGATTCAATCAGGATAATCCCGCACTACTGTAATTACTCTGAGTTTGATCTTCCACTGACAAAATCTCTTCCTGCTTGTTTTCTCTGGAGCTCAGAATCGTTCAAAATCAAAGCTCAAGAAACATTTTCTAAGTGAAATTTGTGTAATAACTCGGTATAAAGTCACGATATCCTCTGTAGTTTTCATGATGTGAACTTCCAGGCCGTCTGACAATATTTTGGGATCACAAATTAATGTTTGGTAAGTCACAGAACTTACCAAAACTTGTCACTCGAATTTCTGATAATTACAAAATCACAAAAAGATTATCGAAACAAAACAAACAAAAACAAAAACAGACACAACCAAGGTGGATAATTACACCTCATGAATTTATTTATATATTATAGTTCATCATAATCATTGCCATTCTAGCAGCAGCAACAAGTCCGTCAAACATGTTACCATGACAACAGAGTTGGTTTAGCAGCAAGCACTCGCTCAGGTGTGTGAACTTTTCCCCGGTGTTACTGCAAGGGCGTTGTAAGCGAAACAATTGGCAGGCAGTCATTTAAAACAGTATATTAAGTTTCAGAGTTTCTGGTTTCTCTGTCATTTTTAGGTTTGTTTGAGTTCAGCGAGTCATGAGAATTTCATGAACAAGTTGACTGGAAAGCAAATCTAGAAAATGCAGAAAAAAGTTTGTTACATGAGAACGGCAGAATTGAGGAAGTCACATCAATCTGAGCCAGTTATAACAATCATGCTGAGAATTAAAATGGCTGTAAATGTGGAAAGAAGCATAATATTAGTGACTATTAACCCTTTAGGCTTTTGCATTGCCCTGTTGTAAAGCTTGTTGCTGTTTTGAACTGCATTCGCGTCAGCGCACAAAAAGTATCAGCGCATTCTGTTAATCTAATTCTGACAAAAGTAGAGTGAGCTTTTGGATTTAGACGTGAGGACAAGCTGCACAATGACATGAGGCATAGCATGTCCCAGTGCTTTTCCAGTGCTAAGACCCTTTAGAGATTACTGTCACTTCCTGACTTACAAATTGCAGCTGATCTCCACATTAAGCAGTGAATGTATCAAAGTGCAAAAAGTTAAAATTTGTTAGTGCAGCATTGTATCGCACTAGCATGCCAGCTTATTATCAAGTGAAAAGTGGACTTAGCCTTTTAGCTGACTAGCCTTCCATCACCTGAATACTTTTTCAGTTTTTTTTTTTTTTTACTGCATGACATTTTCTACTTGGGGCAAGGAAACTGTTACTGCCCAATTAATTTCAGACTGCATGTGTCCAAGAGGAGAACACTGTGATTGTCCTTTACAATATCACTGAGATATTCTGTGTCCCGTTGGCGAGTAGATATTGTGGGTCAGCGTTCTCAGGATGTGGTTTTCTCTCTCCAGCTGCAGGTTCCTCTCCTGCAGGTCTCTCAGCTGTTCTCGTAAAAGCTCCACCTCCTCACGCACCACCAGCATCAGATGACTCTTCACCAGATCCTGAGGAGACAAGCAGACACAGATGTGCAAATTTAGGTTAAAAAATTACATATAATAAAAAAAAAAAGGGGGGGGGGGGGGGCAAGTGAAAAAAAAAAAAAAGAAAAAAAAAAAAAAAAAAAAGTTAGCATTTAGTTTGCAGATTGACACAGTGCAGCTGTGTCAAACTGCATCTACCAGCAGAGGGTGCTGCTTGAACATCACACAGTTAGAGCAATAGTTCACGACTACAGCAGTTATACCGGATTCAGCAAAGCAAAATAGTCAAGTGTAGCTGCAGAGGTAAAATTCAAACAGGTGGCAAACAGGTCGAATCAAAAACAGGAAGACTTACCATTGCCTGCTCAATTTTACCATCAATGCCCAAAAGACTGGAAGAGCTGCAAATAGATGCACAGGTGAAACAGATGCAGGCAAGGTGAACAGGCGCGACAGAGTGATAGGTGGGTCGGACCCGACCTGTGCCATTTTCGAGGCCTAAAGTTCTGATCAGAAGCTACTTAGTATGGGAATAGATGTCATATAAACTTGAGATTTTCATGATGCATGTGAGTTGTTCTCCTTCGAGGTGAAGTGATCGTACAAGATGCATCGTCAGCGAGTCAAATAGCACAATTTGAATAAAATTGAAATAAAGTCATATAGCAGATGGCCTCTTGTACCCCAAAAATCAGCAACGAAGCAAAGACGTTGAATGACATCGTCTTTCCCAATAATGGTAATCAATTTAACATCAATAAATCATAAATATGCACTTTAGTTTAAAAATGTTCAACCCCTAGTACATTTGCCGTTACCTGCACCATTTGATCCCCACGGTTACCTGTGGTAAAACAGCAGTAGTGACATCATGGTTAAATCGGAACCTCGCCCATTGGGCGTAGCTCTAGCAGGAACTGACCGATGAGGACAGGCTGCCGGAAGCAGAGGATTCTGGGACACGGAGGCGTTCGGAGCTATTGAGACGATGTCTGATCTCGGTACGCTGGAGGGCCTTTGCCGAGTTCCTGCAACTGAATGCGCCCTGGAGGGCGGAGTCAGAGATCTGTGGTGGGCTGCTGCTGCTGAGGCGCGCGGCCAGGACTCCCTGACAGCCGAAGCCTGGCCTTTGGCCTTCTTACGCTCCCGCAGCACAACAGGTGCCTGTGGTTGCCTAGCAACAAGTTGCAGAGACCTCAGAGGCAGTGGAGGGGTCGAAGAAGGATAGCGCTGAGAATGATTATGAGAGGCAGCGTCAGAGAGCACAGAGGGTGACTTCTTCTTCTTCACGCTCATGGACATCTTCTGTCAGTCATTGGCCTCTGCCAGCAGGACCCACCAATCAGGAGCCAGCTGCATTGCTTTCCAGTCAGCTTCAAAATAGTCCAGATATTCAAACTCCTTGCAGTGAAATAATCATTCAATCAGACAAGCGCTTACCCAGAGAGCGGTATTTAAAGCCAGAGCAAGTTTTTTTTTCTTATCGTTAAGTCTTCACTGTGACGCCATCATCGCCTCTTGGCCTCTTTTCAGAGGCTGATTGGCTCATTTAGAACCAGCTGGTCATCTCAGGATATCCAGATGTTGGCTTCAGACTGACACTCTTTGGAGCGTTTTTCTTCCAGCAGGACTTTCTGTCCCACTCCCACTCAGTCTGGTCTCCGGTTGGCCGCTGCCTCATTCCAGCCCCTTCCCACTCATTGTTTCAGCCAATCAGAGGACGGCAGAGGCGTTATGCTCTGCCTACACACTCAGACAGAGCCTCATTCATCCAGTCGGTCGGTCAGTCAGTCAGTCAGTCAGTCAGTCAGTCAGTCAGTCGGTCAGTCAGAGCATGATGTCTTGTCAGCTCAGTCAGTGCTTCAGACTGTTACAAAATCAAATCTTTAGGGTTCGACTTTATCTGATTCAAGTGTTACTTAAATAAACACAGGCATGAACACGTCAGCAACCTTCAGTCCGAGCCAATCGGAGAACCGTCGTCCAGGGTTTGCACTTTGGTCTGGAATATTTCTGTGCAACACAACACAATGTGACACAATAAGGTGAAACCCATTTGTGACAGCTCTTGTTTTTTTTAAAAAAATATATATCATGATGCTTATCTCTTGTACCACAGCAGTGCAGAGGTAAGCAGGTCACATTCTTTCCAGTGCGTTCATCAGTGAGATCAGGTTGAGCATGACCCCATGCATAAGAGTAAATAACCAGAGATAAACTGAAGTTTTTTTTTGTTGTTTTTTATAGAAAAACCTGCAGGATTATTGATTGTGAGAAAGTAAAGAAAGATTCAACACTGGATACAAAGAAATTTGCCTGGAGATCATCCAACTTGGAAGGATATAAGGAAACTCGTTATGGTCAAAATAGGTATTTTCATCTGTCTGACTCTGAGAGGATCTTGAGTTTGTTCTTCCCGATCGAGTTTTCATTTTTGCCACAAACTTGAATAAAACGTGTTCTTATCCAACCCCATGTATCGGACCCTGGTCAAGATTTAACTCATTTTTTTTTTGTCATTGATGGCGCCTCCTTGTGTTTCGGCCTGCCCTGTTCCCGCTGAGCCGGTTTAGTTTCGCGCGCAAAAGCTTGCAAAAATGTAAAGCCGCCCACATAACTTGATATTAGTGGCCTCAAACTTTCACGACGGTGAAACACATGGACAGAGTGCTGCCGTTGTGTCTGTGTTGTGTCCATGTCATGTGATCGTCTGCGGGCTGTGAGTGTAGGCAGAGGGGTCAAAGAAATCAACTGCAACACCAGTCATTTGCTTTAATGACTGGTGTTGTTTTTTTTTTGTTTCTAGTTTCCATTTTCACAAGCAATAAATTACCAAATGATCAATTGCACAAGCTGGATTTCTAAGTCATTTCATGAGTATCATCTCAGAGGTTTTGTACGTACTGCTTGTGTTGCGTCATTTCAGCTGATCACAATGCAGCGCGACGGCCTCCTTCTCCTGAAATGTTAATGCGATATTTATACACATCAGGCAGTCACAATATTTCATGTACTAATATTTCTACATGGATCACGGAGTGTACTGTACCGGTGTCAAGGTTTCTGCTTGGGGGGATGGATTCGTAGACAGCTGTGTCGCCTACGGGGTGAAAATCAGGATCTTCAGCGTCATGGAGAAAATATATATTTCCGGGCGGCAAACAGCAGCCATGTTTTAAATTCATCATTGAGGCCTGACCGTGGGTAAGACGACTGTAAGGACTGCCTGGATCTGCGTCGATTTGTTGCTTTTCACCAGAGGCTCGATTGGACTCCAAACGTGAAGAAAGCTCTGGAGGTGGGACAGGATCAGAGCGTATGCGTTCTCGCACGTTGAGATCATTATTCTTCACAATTAAGGCGTTCAGAGCGATGTCAGGACACGGGCCTGTGAGCAGAGGTCTCAGCGACACTGAGATCAGGAGATGCGGCTTTGGGATCGTTTCATTTTGAAATTCTTACCTTTCATCCTTCTGAGCAAAAGCATGAACAGCAAAACCAGGCTTCCAGAGAGGAGGAGATTTCCACAAGCCAACCCCGTCATAAGTGGCGAAGTGGCAGGAGAGCCGCTTCCCTCTATAATAACACGCCGCTTGTTAACACTGGTGCTGTTTGGGCCCCGTGACAAATCATCACATTGGGCTCCGTTCACCACACCCGTTGTCAACACGTTTCTAGCCTTTAATTGACTCATCAAAAAGCTTATTATTGACTTTAAACACTTGCACAGTTACACCGTAACTGTCTCGCCGCCTTTAGTGCAGTGCTGACGCCAGCGCAATGTTTACTGCTAGTAAATCATACGAGCACAAGGCAGGATTGAATCCAGATGTAAAAAAAAATGTACTAAAGGTCGAATCTCACTCTCTATTTCACGTTGCAAATGATCACAAATTCTCCCAACATTGTTGAAATATAAAACAACACACTTAAGTACACATTTCTAACTATGCAACATTTACATTACAACAGACCAACGATAATTAAAACATATTTACATCTGATTGAGCTTTTCCCGTAACGTTTTCATGGTTCGCTGTTATTAAAATGACAGAAAACATTGCTTTGAATGCGCTGAGTTGAATAAGCCTGCATGGAGTCAGATTTCTGTGCATTTAGATGATTCACACATGTATTTACCCATGATGCTTTGTGGTTAGTTATTGACCTCCCAGGTCAAACAATCCAGTTCAATTCAATCTGAACAGAATATGTCAACTGGAACATTTTTAACACGGCGAGTCACTTACAAGCAAGCTCAGATAGCATGCTCGCTAGTCAGACAAGAAGCTTTTTTTTTTTACTTTTCTTTTAATCACCATTATTTTATAACGACTTGTCAAATATTCCAGTTTTATTGCGTAATGGTAAACACAACGAGAGAGACAGAAAAATTCCCAAAGCGCCTCTGCACTGACGCTATTTGTCATGTCCTGGGCCACAGATGGTGCTGCTCACCTTTTTCACCTGGTGGACGAGTCACGCTGGTAGGAGGGGTTGGCTCTGCTGCTGACTCTGACTCCTCTGTTGTTGCATGTGGTAAAAGTCAGAGGGGAAATTACTTCAACAACAACTGAACCACTTCTTACTGACACGAATGCTGTCCTAACTTTCCCACCGTATACAGTGCAAAACCGAGATAATGCGATATCTATCACGTTTTTTTTTTTTTTTTGTCTTGTCTTTGTGCCCGAATGAGCAAAGTGCAGCCGGATTCATAAAGTTTTTTTTGCGTATGCAAAACAGAAGCTTACGGTTTGTGCCGACTTTCAGCGGGTCGCTGAACTCTGTGTAGTAAACTGGCTCTCCTCTTCCTCCTCTGCACCAGTAGAGTCCTCTCTGGGAGGCAAGGATTTGTTTGTTGCTCCCAGCAGCATCCTCTCTGGGCAGGATTTCAGAGGGCGTTTCACCCACATACCAGAAGTATTCCCAGGTGGATGGTGATAAATTCACAGAGCAGGTCAGAGTCCAGTTTCCATTCCGATGAAACACGTCAGCGTTTAGCGTTGCCTTTGGCTTGCTTGCTGTAATATATAATGAAAAAAGTGGCATGAAACTTTTTCATTAGTAACATCTATTACGATGGCACTTTTCTCCTTTCAATTAATGAAGGCATCATTAGAAAATCTCTTAACTCAATGCTTTCCTCCTTTTTTGTCGTTTTGACAAAACCTGCATAATCAGGCCCAAATCAAGGAGAGTGAGCAGGAGTTTTAGATTTATTATTTAAATGGATGAACAATAAATAAAAAAATGTGAAAAAAAAAAAAAAACCTTACAAATCACAGTCAATCTGATGGGATAACTCCACGTTGTGGGAAGCAAGTCCATCTTCTGTTTCCCTCTGCACCAGTAGTCGCCGGCGGTGGAATCGGAGGTATAGAAGACCCAGACCTCCGCGGTTTTCACCGGCTTTTCCGAGCTCGTCGTTTTCCATTCGTATTCCCACCGAGCGCCGCCTCCGTCCGAGACGACACATGTCAGACTGATCCTCTCTCCGATAAATATCCTGATCCAGCTGGGATTCTGTGTTATCCTTGCTGCCTTGGAAGGCGCGTCTGAAGGCACAAGACATGAATTACTGCGAAGAATTCGAAGCGGAGGTTGATGTTGTAGGTGGCACGCATTGCTTTACAGACAAAACCCTTAACCTATTTTGTCAATCGTAACTGCGTTGCTGTCCTGTGTGAGAACAACTGGGTCTCCTCGTCCTCCTCTGCAGAAGTAGACGCCTTCTTCTGAAACAGCAACGATCTGTTCTGCTGTTCCGCTTTTTATCATGAGAGATTCAGAGTGTTCTGATGTTTGTTTTCTGAACCGGTAGTATCTCCGGTCTGCACACGCGTCCACAGAGCAGGTGAGGGTCACTCTGCCACCCGCTGGTATCCCCCTGCTGTCTGCTCTGAGTGAGGCCTGAGGGAGCGTTGCTGCTCAGTTGGCAAACGAAGAAAACGCACACATAAAGTTGACCTTTTGACCTGAGGCATGTTTCTGAGTGTTACTTTCGATGTTCCAACAAATTGTTTATTTTAAAATCTCCGATTTCTGGTTTGCTTCATGTCCTGGCCATTCGAGAACAAAGCATTTTCCCTCTTCCGTGTTAAATGGTGAATGAACTGAGAGCTAAACGCAAAGGTCAGCACTTACCCTGGACAGATCCACAGTCGACGAACGGGCCAAACACTTAAAAAAAAAAAGAAAATGTAGGACTAAGTCAAAATCAAACCAAAAAGAATACAGGTTTTTTTTTTATTATTATTATATCCTTGATGTTCATATGTACATTTTTGAATTTGAAAATTGTTCCAGTTTTGTTTCACATTTTTCAAAAATATTATTGATACATCAAGACTTTTTGTAAAAAAAAAAAACAATTGTTACCCTTTTAAAATGATACAAATGAATGTGATTTTTTTTGTTTTGTTTTTTTAAAGCAACATCCATAAAGAAAACAAAAACTAGCTTTTACTCACAAGTTAGTAAGAGTGCGGATAACCAAGCCGGTACCATCCTCAGACCGAGCGTTGAAGCTCTGCTGCTTGTGTCCGACAAATAAACACTCTGCCGCTCGGGGACAGATTTTTATGTCAGCAATGTGCCGGTAGCTGCATCTGATGACTTCCTTTGTCTTAAAAAGAAACTGTGAACCGCAGACTTCATTTAAACACTGAGCGCTTCACACATTTTGCAGCCGCTATGAGTCAGTCTGGAAAATTAATAGTGAACATACCCCCCCCTACCCCCTCCCTCACCCCCTCACATGCATGATCTGAATGAAGTTGATGAAAAAACTTAAACACGCAGTGCATTAACTTCATAATTATCAGTGTTGCATTGCCTCAATCTGCTTCAACAACATGCTGTTTATAATTCCCAGCAGAAACAAGCAGCGTGTTTTGCCTTTTTTATATTTTACGAAACCCAACCTGATGTGCAAAATCTGTGTAAGAAAGCCGTTTTATTGAAATACTATTCATATAATCCAAACATCCATCCAATTATTGCATGAACTCGCTTCTCCAGCAGTCGTTGGCCCAGAACCCGGATGCATCTGAGGATCAACAGGTACTATTTTTACTGAAGTTTAAGACGAAACTTTGCTTGACGGCCACAAACTTTTCCACAACAATAGAAGTGTGATATTTGTTGGGTTGAAACTAAATACTCAATACTCTCAGTGATGAAGCCCCAGAGGTGTGAAACCTTGCGCCAGTATTTCATTTTAATGTTCCATTCCGCATTAGAGGTGCAGAGAGGTGTGAGTGAGATCAACCCTTCACGAAGACCCACATTCAGCTCTGAGAGGTTAACACCTTTTAGGCCGTGACACATAAATTGGAGCAAAGTGAGACGGACTCTTTGCTACTGTTTGTTCTCAAGATTGTGGTCATTTAGACTGAACGCCAAAGTTGACACAATCGAACAGAGAACGTTTATCTGGCTGTACGTGGAGACGTGGTTGAAGACATCATCATGATCTCATCCGGCGTTTCACACCTGGCCATCATTTCTGCTTTGTTTCAAGCCTAAATTTAATCTGACTTTGCAGCTTTACTCTGAGGACACTAGTGTCCTCGACTTAGCACGTTAAGTAGCTCGTCGCACTGGAGACGAAGTGGATCGTTCCTTCAATATTCTTCAAATCTTTTATTCAGAAAGCGTCGCTGAAAAGAGTGGGACCTAATTGCCCTCCTTTAAAAAAAAAAAAAAACTGAGGTTTTCCAGATGGCTCATCTAAAATGCTCATAACACAGCACGGCCTGCGCTGAATCCACGCTCAGTTGCCAACATCGGCTGGTTTTAGGGACCTTTTCCCGCTCGTGCCCACCACCAACAACAGCCACCAGATGGCAGCGTACATCAAAATGTCACATGGTTTCTTGAATCTCTGATGAGTGGAACCTACGACACAGTAAGGTTCTTGTCTTTGGTCCCATGAAAACTCAAGTGAAATTATTCAAAGTATCACCTTTTGTGTTTCGCATGAAACATGTTTTTGACTGCAGCCCAATGAGACACTCATGACGTCTGAGCCATTCTCATGTAACTCCAGGCAGCAGATAGGATTCCTGACGATGACAAAGCCACTTAGATGCAAAGTGGGTGGAAGATTTCATAAGACAGTGATTTTTTTACTGCTTATAAACTGTTCAGTTTAACTATAACCATTCTGAGAATCCCAGGATTCAGCTGAGTCAGCGAACGGGAGGCCAAAAGAAATTACAAAATGTCTCAGCGGGAGAAAACCCAAAGTAACACCTGAAGCGCTAGTCAACTAGCTTTCTGTTCCTTTTAGCGTTCCTGGCTAAGAGTCTGAAAGTAACACTCATGGGAAAGTTTGGAGGTTAAAAACCACTTCTGACTAAAATGAAACAAAGGCCTGCCTCACTATGTCGGAAAGACACTCAGAACCAATAAAACAATAAAACCCGTCGTGTTCATTTGGAGTCAGACATGACTCCAAATGAACACGTTTCAGAAAGTGATCATCAAACAAGGTTTCGGTTTGTGATTGTCCTCGGTTTATTCATTGTTAATGGGACCACAAATTCTGTTCTCATCCCAAAAATCCAGGAAGATAAGTCTGTGACCGCCACTCATGACCTTAAACTCAAGCCCAATCGGGTTAAAACAACGGTGCAAAACACACCAGCAATTTGCTTTCGAATGACGAGCAAAGTCATTTCAGCCATTCATCTTTGAAAACCTTTCAATGGGGTTGAAATCAGACAATTGGTTCAAAAAGAGGCACTGGCAGTAACTTGATTGCAGCTCCTTACCGCAGCTCAGTTGTGCACGGTGTACATGTAACGGTCTTGGGACTTCATAGAAATTACATAAACAGAAACTTTGTGCAAAGCAGAGCTAACCGTACTTCCTGCACAGCACTAATGTGGTCATGCAGAAGATAGTTGCTTGAAGATCAACACGCTGAATACATCAAGTTTTTCACCTTCAGCTAATGCAGCGTTGTGGTTTGGTCATGTTTTGTCGTTCAAGTGATTGTTTTTTTTTTTTTTTTTTTTTTTGCTTAGTTGGCAACAACTATGTAACCCATTTTACAAATAAATAAATAAAGAAGCTGGTGTTTTTTTTTTTTTCTTTGACGTGGCTGTAGATTTCTCGGTATTGGACAGGAAGCGTCACGTTGCTCTGTGGCAAAACCTAATACAGAGACCGGGGTCTGATCTCAGTCTGTACCGAAACTAATTTCCTGTCCTGTGGGTTTTCTCTCTGCAGCACTTGGCTGAAACATTTCAGAAAGGCAGAATTATCTGGTTTCATCCTCATTTGACTGAGAAATGAGGAGGAAACACACTTTGCATTACGTACTGGACACACTGAGTAAGTACATAACTTCACCTTTTAGTTTTTAGTTCGTGCAGAGTAATGTTAAATGTTAAACCTTTGTCAACTGAACAGTGTTGATAAACCTCTTTCTTTTTAATAATGACATTTTCTTTTAAAAAGTGCCATAACCTTTGTAGACAAAAAAAAACAAACAAAAAAACTGTTGCACAACAAAAATTTGCAAAATTCTGATCTGTTGGTACGAGAAAATATTAAGTGGTTAATAAACAGAACATCTGGTCGACATTGGACAGACTGGACATGTAAAACAGACACTTTCTGTTGTTTTACTTTAACTCGTTCAGTGTAAAACTGTCAACATTTACTTTAGTGTGGATCGTCTTCGTCTGCTGCGGACATGCTCAAGGTAACTTCGCTTTTATCCCCATCAACATTTGAACACAATTTATTTTTTGACACAGTTTTAGTTACGAAGGTTTCCAGCTAAACAATGACATTTATAAACTTGAAGGTTTTTTTTCCCCCCCTCTACAATAAAAGCCTATATCCAGTAATCAAAATGCATTAAATCCAGGTTTCTGTAAACTATCAACAAACAAAACAAAACAGTCAATTACTCTTTATTTGATTTTTCTTTACAAACTAGCAGGACTTTACAATGATTGACTTAAAGAGACAGTTTGCAAATTAGGCGTGATGCAAATAAATGTTGTTCCAACATTGGTGCTTGAAAGTTGTTGTTTTTTTTTTAACATATTTTTGTGTGCTTGATAACAGCAGATAAACCCAGGGCCATTCTGACCGCAGGCCCAACGACCATACCAGTAGGGGGCAGTGTGGCGCTGAGCTGCTCTGTGGAAAACTCTGCCAGTTGGAAGTACAGTTGGTTCAGATGGACCCCAGACACGCCCCGGGTTCCAGTCACAAATGATAGTTCACTAAACAGAATTATCAATGTCACACGAGGAGGTTTTTATCAATGCAAAGGTGTGACAGAAACACACAACCTCCGAAGTTATTCAAGTGACAGGACTACAATCAGAATAACCTGTGAGTTCATTCGGACATGGACATAATAATGTTGAGTTTTCTTGATGGATTGAATGTTTCTCTTCTTATCTGATGTAAACAGTTTCCAATGAGGTCTTTGTGACTCGACGACCAAACTGGCCTCAGATGTTCATTGGCGAGTCGATCACTCTGACATGTGAGGTCCAGGGAGGAGAAACCAATGAGTGGACGTGCGACTGGAGGAGAGACGGGTCGTTCATACGCAGGACACAGAGAAAAAACTGGACTTTCAGTGTTTCTGAGTCCGACGGGGGAGACTACAGGTGTCTGTGTTTGCTCAAAGATGATGCCTTTTCTTCGACAGGGTGGAGTGAACCCGTCTCTCTGTCAGCATTTCGTAAGTCATGTTTCATTTGTGTGTTTTCCAAGATTTAATTGCAGAGATGTCTGTTTCCCAAGGATTTATCAAATACAAAAAACGACAAATAAATACAGCAAAACTAAAAGAAGGGGTGTCATGCATAACAAATAAAACATATCCAGAGTTGGGTGATAACTAGTTACATTTACTCTGTAACATTTAGTCACTGTTTTTGAAAAAATGAACTTTTGGGACTATTTGTTACTACATTGTACTTTTTACTATAGTTATTAATTTTATGATGAAATACTGCGACTCTTCAGTCAAATGTCTGGATCGTCTGCTGTGAGTGAAGAATGAAGACAACATGTCTCAACCAAATATTGACCAGACGCAGATACACACCTGCTCTCTTTGTTAAAACTTCACACATTTTTAATTGAAAGAAACTGATTTGAAAGAAGAATAATTGCCTCATTTTGTTACTTTTTGTTACTCATGTGAATTACTGAATGAATGAATTTTTGTCCTCAAATTACCAACATTTCCACTTAACTTTGTAATTAGGTCAAATCTTAAACGACTGATAATTTGATCAGTTAGTCAAATTAAGTAGACATTTTACTGGAGTTATTCCTTGGACAACTGCTTTTTGCCTTTCCTTGAATAAAGTGTGATGTAATGCCAGTCCTCGTTGGGAACAGTTTTCAGATTCTCTGCCGCCCTCTGAAAATATGATCAAAGTCAGTTAGGCTGTAAAATTTATATCAAAGTATTTTCTTTTTTTCGTTCACTCTCTGGTCTCGTAGAGAAAGAGAGTTTTGAAAAAGGCCTTTCTGTCCTTATTTTGCGCGACGATGTCAACATTTTATGTGAGGGCAAAGAGTTTTGGAGAAGGTCGAGAAAATGGATTTAAAGAAGGAGCTGCCTATTGGGTCGATCAGACTCTGACACAAGAGTATTGCAATAGGGCAGGACAGAGACTCCTCACAACAAACATCCCGTCCCGTTTTCTTGTAGTTTTGTTGACTCAAAGAGAAATAATTAATTGTAGAACAAAATAACAAGTGTCTTTCCTGCTTGGAACGATCCTGGCCAGTTTTGATTGGTCTGTTTCAGATTGTGAACACGTTTAGCACAATTGATAAGACACGAACTTCACAGAATAAAAGAAATATTTTACGTGAAAATGCTAGTTTATGGAATATGCTGACCTGCGGTCTCCTGTGTAGAATTGTATGTGTGAATCATATCTATACCGTTTCTTATATTTTTGCTGTCTAAACTCGCCAACAGGTAAACCAAAGGCCCATCTGAGTGCAGGCAGCACAGAGCTACCAGCAGGAGGCAACGTGACGCTCACCTGCTCACTGAACCCATCATCATCATCATCATCATCATCATCATCATCATCATCATCATCAT
>VMRN01000408.1:0-35787 GCA_010277015.1 Poeciliopsis turrubarensis
TTCTTTTTTTCAATGGGTGATCTTTATAATTGAACTCGAGACACACATACTGTTCAGGGTCAAATTGACCTGCTGATTGAAATCAAGACAAAATGAGTCATACGGAGAGTATGTTTCCCACCACTTCTGTTGAGTGTCCACTCAGTGTGGGTGGAGTTTGCCCACAGGGAACAGAAAAGATTCCCGTCAAACGGCGTATGAACACCTGCTTCCTCGCAGTTTCCTAATGAAGCAAAGAGAATAGGGAGAAAGTGGGCTTGTGTGTGTTGTGTTTGTGGTAAAATATGGTTCATAGCTGCAAGGAAACATAAAGAATTTGACTTTTTTAAGTCTTTTGTTTTTGCACTTCAACTTGACTACTGGGTCAAATTGACCCAAACAGTATCCATGGATAAAGTAGACACATATGTGTAAAATGAATAAATTTTAAATTTATGTGTAGAGTGCACCTATTAAGACAAAATAGAAAAAGTTTCATGAGGGGGAAAAAAAAAAATACTCCCAACTAGTTTAAAAAACCTTTTTTTTTAAACTTTAAAACGGGTCAATTTGACCTGCAACATAACTGGAGGGTTAAGCTCCTCAGTGTAACATTCAGGCCAACACTCAAAGGAAATCCCAGCAAGTAGTAGATCGCAGTCCAGTACATAACAAAATTCATTTTACAATGTAATAGGACAGCTGAGCCCTATAAAGTGGAATCACGGCAATCCGAACCAAAGTGATAAATGCCCAGACCTCTTCAATAAATATAAACTTACAGGGAGTTGGAGTTTATAAACAAAGAGTATAAAAAGGAGATTATTCTTTGCAGGAATGCTCGGCTTAAAATACTTTGGTTTTAAGCGGCTTGTAAACGTGTCTAAAATATGAGCGGTTCAGAGCACCGCTAGCTGGGAATCGAGTCTGGTTTATTAAGCTCCCTATAAAGTGCAGGAGACGTCTGTGTCGTGTTAACCGAGGACGACTTTTCAAATGCACTTTTCAAAACAGTCTGGTCTTTGTAGCGAAGGATGAACTGTGTGTTTTATTTATTCCAACAGAATTTATCATAGAAGGTTCACATAAAAAGAACCAGACCTTTATATGCGGGCTTCAACTATTGATTACTTTGTAATAAATTATTCTATGGATTATTCTCACGATGAGTTGACGAATCCGAACAATTTCTTTTTTTTTTTTTTTGCCCATTCTGCAGCTTTCTGTTTATTTTAGACTTATTTTTTTAAATAAAAAGTTTAGATATGCATTAAAGTATACAAATAAGCAAATAATTCAAATACTTTTTTTGAATAAAAAATACAAATGTATTGCCTACAATGCAATAACATAACATTCCTCTATTATACACAAAGGATGCATCTGCAGTTAAATTAATTTAGTCAACTAATGTTTATTCAATTAGAAATTAAACAGTGAAAGGAGCCTAATGAGATTTTTGTTTATTTATTTATTCAGATTTTGAACACAGAAAATCTGTGTCATTTAAGAAAATCTGGGTAAATCACATTTTCAGGAAGTTATTTGTAATCTTTTTTTATTTCTACACTTTTTTTCGCACGGTTTCAGTGTAATCACTGTTGAGGGTGGCGTTCATTCAGCAAATGGCCGTTTTCAGAGTCCGTGTGCTCCGGTTAATGATTAATCAATTGCTAAATTAGCTGGCAATTATTTCAACAATCGATTTGTCACGATTAACTGTTTCAGCCCAACTTACTTATTTCTCTGAGGGTGTTTGTTCTTTCAGCAAATAGCTATTTTTAGTCTGCTTATTCCTGTTAATGATCAATTGACCACTAAACGGGTTGACTAGCATTTCAGTAGTGGAGCAATCACTTTTAATTTGAGTTATTTTAATGTCATTTCTAGATGTTTATCAAGGTTTTGCCGCGAGTATCTTCGCTTAAGTGAAAAGCAATGTTTTTAGTGATGCTGTTTTTATATATATATATATATATATATATATATAAAGAGCAGTTGTTTTTATCTTATTTCTTGCTCACAGCGTTGTTTTTTCCCTCTCCCTGCATTTGTTTTCCAGGGACGGTATAGAGTTTGCGTTCAAGGAGCCCAGTCCTCAGGGAGAGGGAGGCCCTCCCCTCAACTTGGCCTTCTTGGACATCCTCAGCGAGTTCTCCTCCAAGCTGATGAGACAAGACAAAAGGACTGTGTAAGAGTTCTCTGCTTGTTTTCCCGCTGAACGCCGGGGTGCTGCGTTCTAGATCTGGAGCTCCAGATACGGAGCGCAGCAGGTGTCTTTGACAAACGGAGCAACTGGCGTTCTGCTGCCCCAGTTGGTGGAATCTGCACCTGGTCTTGTGTGTCAAGTTGGTCGCTCTTGACGCGTCTGACATGCCTTTCCTGTTCCCCCCCCCCCCCCATCAGCCACATGTACCTGGAACGCTTCATGACGTTCCAGATGGCTCTGCAGCGAGAGGACTGCTGGCTTCCGCTGATCTCCTACAGGAACTCGCTGCAGGCGGGCGGCGACGACGACACCATGTCTGTGATGAGCGGCTACTCCAGCCGGGGCTCCTCGGTCCGCTCCAAGAAGGTGAAGCCCCCGGCGGCGACGGCCGGAACGTCGGCGGCAAAGAGGAAGCTGCCGGAAGGTTCGAGAATGCCAACGTTTCTCGATTAGCGCCCGCGGGCCTCTAAATGTTGACCGGGGTCGAGCATGTGGCGGTTTTCTCGTTCCAGAGGAGAGCAGCAGCGGCGACGTCTGGCAGCAGAGCATTCAGACCCCCGTCATGTTGCCTTCCCCTCATCTCACCTCCACTGCCATGCGGGACCCCAAGAGGGGGCGGGATGACAGCTACATGGGGGTCTACGCGCTCCCCCACGAGCAGCAGCCGCCGCCCCACCCTCACCCGCACCAACAGCACCATCCGCAGACGCCTCAGCACCACCAGACTCCCATGGATTACAAGTACGCGCGCCTCACTTCCTCCACCTCCTGCTTTCAGTTTCACGCGTCGTCCTGCGATCGCTGTCCCACATGGGAGGAGTTTGCAAAATAAAAGTGTTACGACGTTATGCGAAGTATGAAGGTGGATAAGTGTGGATGTGACGCGTCTCCTGGTCTGGATAGAGATGGGGGGGAAAAAGGAAAATTCTTCTTTGTCTCCTTCCTTTCTCTCTTTCTCTCCCCGTCTCCTTGTTTCTTGTCTCCTTCCTTTGTTTCTTTCTCTTTCCTGCCTCTGTTTTTCCTTTCTTGTCTCCTTCCTTCTTTCTAATTTTTCTTCCTTCCTTTTAGCTTTCTTTCTTCCTTGTCTTTTCTTTCCTAGGCTTCTTTCTTTCTTCCTTGTTCCCCCTCTCTTCCTGGTGTCCTCTTTTCCATGACATTTCCAGGTTCCATGTTTAAAGCCTGCTCACCGTGGAAAAAGTCTCACAAAAATTTGAAATAAAGTTGCGAATCTGAATCTAGGAAAGATCAAAATAGGTCAAATAAAAACAGAGCCCTGACTACAGAGGGGACAGAGCTCAACATAGGATCAGACATTCTCAGACACTTTTAACAAATCTATAATCCTGTGTCACTTGGGTGCATTTCATCGAATCAGTGGAAACTAAAACTCCGCCTGGCTGTGGGAAAATGAACAAAGCTGTCAAAGGTAATGCAATTTTTCTAAATACAGTCAAGAAAATTAGTCCACGTAATTCTCTTATTAGATTCCTGATCCACGCCTTCTTGCAGCCGACTTTGGGTATCTGTTTATTTACTCGTGTAGTTCTGTTCCTTCCAAAATCGCAGCGTTAAAGCTTATTCCTGCAGGCAAGCTGTCAGAAGTTTCCGTGGCGTGAAGCTGTCTAAACAGGGCTGATAACAGATAACGGTCTGTAGTGCAACAGGCTCAGGCAGAGTCTGATCTGCGCTGGTGCTTCCAGTTCAAATAAAAGACTCGGTCCCAAACGTTCAGCCACAAACATCACCTTTCAGCAGCGGTTTATTTGTGCTCACCAAAAAAAAAAAAAAATTTCACCATATCCACAGTGCAGAACCTTCAATACCGCAAGTTTTCCTTATTAATTCAGCCAGGCTTGCGTCCAGGGCAGCGATTCAGTTCGGTGGTTCGCTCGCTGGCCAAGCGGATGGAGCCAGGACGCATTAGGACGCCGTTCAGAGTCATTCCCCGTCCGCGCGCTTTTTAATTCAGAGGCCAAAACCGGTCGCAAAACTGTTTGCACTCCGCCGCCTGCCAAGCGGCCGGGCCCCGCTCTGCTTATTTATTTGCCTCAAATGTCTCGCGGGCGCCCGGCCAACGGGAAACTGAAGCCGCGCCTGACACATTTAGTGCCATCTCCAGTTAAAACGCCACAGGTTGGAGGAACTCATCCGTCCTTGTGCGTCCAGTTCCCAGGTGACGTGGATGCTGGCGCAGAGGCAGCAGGAAGAGGCGCGCCAGCAGCAAGAGAGAGCCATGAACTACGTGAAGCTCAGGACCAATCTGCAGCACGCCATGTAAGACCCCCTCGAAGGCCGGCTGCTGGGCAGAAAGGCGCAGGTCGCCGCTGTGGTTTGCTAACCGTACGACTTTTTCGGGGGGGTTTTTCGTCCAGCAGTAGGCGCGGCACCGGGCTCATGGAGGAGGACGAAGAGCCCATCGTGGAGGACGTGATGATGTCATCGGAGGGGCGGATGGACGACCTCAACGAAGGCATGGACTTTGACACCATGGACATCGATCTGGTAAGACGCAAGAAAAGAGTTGCTGACAGTTTAGAAATAAACTGAATTTGAGAGAATTTTTTTTTTTTTTTTTTTTCTCACATTGCTGCTTTCTAGTAGCATTTTTTTTTTAGATTTGGTAAAAGACCCAAATCTGAATTAGACTTTTATTCAAAGAAATTCCATGAGAAAATATCTGACTTTCTGCCTGTTTGGTGATCCATGAATGCACCACAGTAACGAGAAAACCAAAAGCCGTTTTCAGTATCGGTGAGATACAGGAAGCGGAGACAAACTTTAAAAAGTTTAAACGAGTTTTCTGTTCAGAATTACCACAAGTTTCCCCCGTTGTACAAGAGAACGAGACTTCCAGCAGATAACAGGAAGGTTGAAGGCGAGTACAACGAAGCTATGCTGTCTTTGGACCAGGACTGGAGGATATGGCTTAAAAAAAAGTCAACTTTTTATTTCTTTTTCCGACCAGATGTGATTTAGATGGGGTTTTTTTTTTTTTTTTTGTTTCTTTTCTGAAAAGGAAAAAAAAGTTATAAATCAGAGAACCCATCTTCAAAAAGGAGCCTTTATTTCAATTGTCCCTCCTGTGAGTTGTACCAGAGTATCGAAGCCAGACTACAATAATTCTTTTTAATTGTGAGAAAAAGTTGCTTTCCGGAGAATAAGAAAGTTCATTTGATTAATTGTTTTTTTGGTAATTTGTTCTTCTAACATTGTGACTTTATTCTCATGTTATTACGGCTGCAACGTTATGACTTTATTTTTTGTAAGAAAAAAAGAAAAATCTTAGTCCAATTTGTATTTTGTCATAGACGTGATCTTATTTCAAAGTCCCAATAATTAGATGCTGTAAAAATCGTTTGTCAAACAAGATGGCCGCCTTGGGTGTTCTCACATAACTCTCAACTGTGGAAATCCAAGGAGTTTGTTGCTTTAGGGTGGGGGGGTCCAGATTTTCCTAAAATTAAATCGCCATAAACCAAAAATGTAATTAATCAATTTATCGCTTAGCTCTTAATTTGAACTGTTTAGTCTGCAAAATGTTTGGCAGGAAGGCTTTAGAAAACATTTTTATATCCTCCTGCACCGTATTTCTTAAGGACAAATGAGGTAAAAGCAGCACAGAGATAAAAAATGAGCCATAAAAGTCTGACTACTGCAGCTCCAATCATAAATGTTGAGGAAACCACCTCACCGTCGCGTCGTCGGAGCCAGTACTTGAATGCACCGACACCAAACTCGCCTGCACACAGATGGAGTTCGTCCATGAAAAGAAGTGCAAATTCTTAAAAGCAAGGACTTTCAGTTATCCACTTTTTCTTTGTCTATTGTGAAACTTTAAAAGAAAAAAAAAAAAGCCTCAAATATTTCTGAACATTTCTGGAGATTAAACCATTTTAGCGCCAAGCTAGCAAATTATAATTTTTTTTTCTCTTTGCTGATCTTGAACTTTAAACCTCAGCCACAAATGGCTTCTTGTACTTTTGTTGTTGTTACCGCCACCTACTGGCACGTAAGGGATCCTCGAAAACAGTGCAAAAAATTGCCTAAAAATACTCCTACCGTGTTTAAAAACTGACAGCATTTGTCCTTCCTTCCTGTCCATCAGCTCCTCTGATGGAAATGTTTTTGTTCAGTGTACCGACTGCAACATTTTCCAACAGAAACCCCTCCGAGAAGCGGCTGACTTGTAGAGAAGTGCTGATTTATGCCGTGTGCTGGCGGTAGCAGCTGTTGGTACAACATTAAGATTGATAGCAGAACCACAGAGAGCATGTAGATTTACTTTAAAACCCACATCTAAGTTTTACCCTGCATAAATATTTCTTGTTTGCTGGGAGAAGTTGCATCAAGCGGTAAGTGCATTCCAGCTCCAGAAATTGTCTAAATTGATTCTGAAACATTTTTTCCTCATGAGTAAGGAGGTTTGACGCAGAGCTGGCCTTGATTTCCCCCCCCCCACACCCCCTCTCTCTAAAGCTTGACATTTCTCTTCTTTCAGCCGCCGTCTAAGAACCGCCGCGAGAGGTCTGAGCTCAAGCCGGACTACTTTGACCCCGCTTCTATCATGGATGAATCGGTAAACTTTTTACGTTCCCCCCCCACCCTCCCTTCCCGTCCTCTCCAGACTGTGTTTTATTTATCGCTTGGCAAACAAATCCCAGTATTTTCATTATGCGAAGCTGAAATTAGTGGCTTGTAAATGAGAAGTTTGATTGGACAACGTTCAGCGGAGTGCAGTCGTTTTTTTTGGCCACTCTCCCGGCGCTGAGCGATGCCTTGCGAAACCTTCGGAAAGGTTCATTTGACCAGCTGGTGGCCAAGTGCAACATTATTGGGCCTCTTGGTGCTGCGATTAATGCTAGTGTAAACAAGCTGCAGACTGCAAGACCGGCCCCTAAAATTCTCCTTTCAGCTGGCAGAGAGGGAACATGGGGACTTAATGTAGAGGGGGTTTTTTGTTGTTAGTTAAATCTAAAACTGGATCTTTAAAATCAAATCAGCAAATAAGTTCTCTGTTCTTCAGTTTTTCTGTCTGTTGTGGCTGCAAAAATAAGAAAGAAGAAGAAGGTTGGGGGGGAGGTTAAATTTTTTTTTTTTTTTTTTTTTTTTTTAAGCACAAATTGAACGTAATCAGTTTAGAGGGACACAAAAGAGAAAAAACTGTAACTATGACAAACTTTTAGCCGGTTGCAATCATGAAAACATTGCGGTATCGTTCCTCTAAAGTCATTACTTCTTTTTTTGTGTAGTTTTGGGTTTTCAAAAACAAACAGCGGCAGCCGGATTTAACCCTGGAAGAGCTCTGACAACTCTACATGTCTGTTCAGTCAGAAAGTCACATTTTACCGTGTATTTGCAACTAGTTTAATTTTGCTTATTTGTGTCAGAGCTGTTGAATACGTAGTGCCTAGCAACAGTTTGTTTCATGCCGCAAACTTCATTGTGTTTTATGTGACTTACACACATAAAGTAGAGCATCACAAGGATGCCTGGTTTTCAAAACTTTACTTACCAACATTTGATGATGCTAACATGCTTTGATATACAGGCCCTTTTTACTCTGATGGCTCAAAATAAAAATCCTAGAAGTGGAGTTTCGGAAGCGACCAAACTAGAGACTTTTGTGATAAAGAGGCTCTTTAGAATTGATTACTAGAAGATAAATCCAGGGCAAAGGATAGAGGTGGAGGTTGCGCCAGTTCACACTATTGCACAGTCTAATTTTTAAATGGTTTTTATTTCGCTCTTACTCATGTTGTAGTTTTCGTCATATCTCTTATGTCAGGTTATGTGCAACTTACAAAAAACTTGACTGTATTTCTATCTTACTTTTTTTTTTTTTAACGAAGCCATTTTATGTCTGTTAAAATGGCTTCGTTAAAGTTAACAAAACAAACAAAAAAAAACCATTCAGAATCCTCTTCACAAGACCACAGCCTTCAGTCAGAGGCTTCTTCAGAGTTGCTGTAAGACAGACTGCTACAGGACAGAGGATTCCTGCCTACAGTTTTCAGCATCTGCAACAACAATTTAAAGAGAAGTTGCAACATTTGACATGAAAGTGTTTTATAATGAGTTTGATCTATTTTGGAAAGAAAATTGGAACATTTGTTTCCTCTTCTTTCTAATTATAATCTCCTCTGAGTTGGTATGTCACATAAAACACAATCAAGTTTGTGGTTGCAACAATATAGTAAAAAAAATAAATAAATAATGGTAAAAAAAACATGTGGAAAGAAATAATAACCTTTGTGTGCATGTGTTTCTCCTAGGTCCTCGGGGTGTCCATGTTTTAAGCTAAACTCCAGAGGATTCTAACGCTGGGATTGCAGAAGAGACGCTTTGTATTTAAAGAGAATTATTAGATGCGAAAACAGAAGTGTTTTCTGTAAGAAAAAGTAAAATAAAAATAATGAAAAAAAAAAAAAAAGAAACAAAACACACACACACACACACACAAAAAACCAACAAAAAAAAAAACAAACACATTCTGGCTTGTACTCCACGTGGACCAATGACAACCCACACTCAGTGTTGCTTGCTCAGAGAGGACTTTGTTTCAGAAACTTTTACTTTTATAATCTTGGGTGAGCTCTTCCTGTCCGAAGCTAGTGTTAAACAGGCCACTTCCAAAACTTAGTAGAAAGCAAGACGTGTCTGAAGAGAGAAAAAAAAAAATCAATAGCTTTTCTTCTTCCTCCTTTTTTTTTTCCCTTTTCTTTTTTTAAACATGGGAATGAATTGGTGTGTTTTTAACTTAAGAAACTTTTTTTTTAATTTTTTTTTTTTTTTTTTTTTTTTTTTTTATGTCTAACCCTTTTTACAATTGTAGTAAGTTACCAGGTGTGAAGTAGTAATTTATAAACAGACTGTAGTAGCTTGCTTGTACTGTGTTAGCCAAGTGGATGGAGGTCTTTCTGTTTGTGCTTTCCTTCCTCTGCCTCCCCCATCCCTCCTCTTTTTGTTTATAAGTTTATTTTCCTCTATCTCTTCAGTTTTTGTCGTTTTCCCCTCTCCCCGTTGTTGGGTCTGAGTTGAGGTCCTGATAACCACTGGTGGTTAAAGATGTCGAGACGTCGCATAGAATCAAGTTTTAGATCCCTTTCATGCTGTGAAGATTCCCCGTACTCCGAGTTCCAGACTCCCCCGTCAAACAATCGGAGGTTTTGCTCACTCCTTTAGGAAAACGAAAAAAGAAAAAAAAAAAAAAAAAAAAAATCTGCCCTCCCCTCTTGAAGAAAGAGTGGCGTCGCTGTGGAAGGTAGCTCAAAGAAAACGCCCCCTGCCCCGAACCTCTTTGGTTTTTGTTTTTTTTTTTGTTGTTTTTTTTTTTTTCTTAACTAAATTCTCACAGCATAATGTTTAAAATGGGTATCTCCGCATTTTAAATAAAAGTTATATATGAATCGGTGCTGATTTTATATATGTGCTTTTTGGTTTTTCTTTTTTTTTTTTTTTTCCAAATCTTAAGCCCGAACGTTTGAGAAATGTATAAGTAAAACTTAAAAAAGAAAAAAAAAAAGTGAAAGCATGCGAAGCCATGCGTCAAAGGAAGATTTTTAAATTTGTATTTTTAAGTTCCTATATATATATTATTTTTTTTTCCCTTTCTTCTTCTTTGTCTTGATACCGTCTTTGAATTTCTACCTTTTTTCCTACGTGTAAATTAGTTTGGATATAACTAATGAAAAAGAACTTGTGAAATTGAGCTTTTAAGGTTTTTTCTCAGCATTGAAAAAGAGTCCTGTCACAAATTATGATGATGATGATTATGATGATGGAGAAAAAAATAAAAAATAAAATAAATGATGCTTCTAGATTTCAAACGTCTCAACCTGTAAGGCAAGTCGCTCAAGACAGTACTGAACTCTCGACGTTATTCAGCAGCGCTGTGGCAGCTAGACAAAAAGCTTAGACTTTGACATATATTTGTCGACACGAGTTTCAATGAAATGTTTTGTCTACTGAGGTCGTTTATTTTGTAGTCATTCCATGCTTAAGCCTTAAAAAACATGCTCGTGGAGGTCACCTTCTCCTCACAGTAATCTTCCATGTCCGAGGCGGATAAATTGGCTCTTAGAACATGAACTACGAGGTGGTCGGATGTAATGTGATAAAGTAGATAAACAGCCTATACGTGTTTTTTGCCTAATTATTTTATGTAAGTAAAAGACAAAACTCTTTTAAGGAAACAAAAAAAGGAAAAAAAAAAAAAAAAGAAGTACTGTTTATTGTTTGTTACTTACCACTACATCGGTATAAATCCTTATTAGATCATGTGTACATATACAAAATTTTAATTTCTCTCCTTGCTTTTTGGACATTTCTGTTTTATTCTCCTGCACTCTTTGCCTACAGTCTTGAGTTATTGTCTATTATCCCATCCTCCTTTTCAGTCACTCTTGTTTTTTTTTTTTTTTTTTTTTTTTTTTTTTTTTTTTTTTTTTTTTTTTCTGATTTGTACTTGTCTGGAGACAGTAACTTTTGAATAAAAATCAACACATTTCCTCTGTGGTACAGCTTACTTTTTCAGTGGTTCTCGTTCTGTTTTCGTTGGTGCCATCGGGTCGGAACCGGGCCTGCCTTTAGTGGAAGAAATCCCGGTATTGTTTGCTCGCCAAGTGCATGCCGGTAAATCAGAATACCTTTGGACATTGGAAAAAAAACTTCAACGTCAACCTCCTCATTCCCTGTTTTTAAGCAACAGATGTTTCTGCATATGATATTTAATTTGCTGGTCGGAGCGGCAGAGTTACAGTAAACCATCAGACTCGGTCGTGAATTATCCTGATTTCATTCAATCCATTCTAACAGAAAGCAGTGCGTTGACAATAACTCCGATTAAAATCTTGCAGTTCTTATTTAAGGAGGCGGTTTAATTTCATCAGTCTGATATGGTTTGTTCCAAATATACAGAACAAATTTTAATTAAAAAAAAAAAAAAACCCAAATGGTTGGAGGAAGGAAAACACTGAAGTATGGTGGCGCAGGCATCATGGTATGAGGTTTCCTCTTAAGGCGGCGTCTGGGCTATTTAAAACATGCTTATCAGGTTGATTACATCAAAAATACTTTGTCACCTTCTGCTCAAGAGGAAGCTCCTTTGAAAAGGCTGTTTCAGCGAGAAGGACTGAAAATGTACAATGACAAACTGAAATGTAATCCCACCAAACTCCTGAGCTGAAATATGTACAGGGAACAGAAAATGAACAACTTCATGCAACAGACATTTTAAAAGGTAGTTCCCAGAAACGGCTTTGCACAAATTAGTTTAGTGGCTTACAGAGGGGCTGCATTCATTAAATCCATATGAACTTACCTGTGCTGATAGAGGACAGCTGCTGTGTCCTTGAACAGTTTTAAAAAGCATGAAATTCACGTCTCTGAAATCAAAGCCTTAAAATGTCTTGAGTTTAAAAACCTTAGATGCGTAAATCGCAGGTCTTGCATGTCGTTGTGGCAGGACTATTTAATATGGCGGAAGTAGTTTTGTATACCTCCACTTGGACTTTCCCGCCTGGCAGCAGCTAGAGCCGCACGCGGACATCTTGACTTCGTTCTGTGGCTAACTGCGGTTGAGGCTACTGCTAACTAGCTGCTAACATACGCTAACTGGTTAGCTTTTTGCGTCCGTCGTGCGTCCAGGTTGCCAGCGGCTCGTTTCTGTTGCCAAACATTAGACTGCTACACAGAAAATAAAAAGCCTGGCTCTATGGGCTGTAGAAAGCCATAATGCCTCTATAGTCTTCTACGGATTGTAACGTGCAATCCGTGGAACGTGGAACGTGGAAATTAAAGCTGCTCAAGTTTTCAACGCACTGCTAATACTTAGCAAAAAAAAAATCAAAATTTTGCCCCCAATTATATATTTCAACTGTTTTTCTTTCCTGGTAACTGAAACTAAACGTCGTAGATGAAAAATGAAAACTCAAATCTCAAACAATTAAAATGCGTAAGACTAATAAAATATTGTTTTTTAACACTGAATGAAATGACTTGGACAGTCACAGGGAAGATGGCGAACCTGACTTGTCCAGCAGTCACTAGAGCTGCCCAACCAACTAGCATTCCCAACTAGCATAGCTAATGCAACCAACTAGCATTAGCTCAATACCCAGGCTGAAATAAAACATCTAGCACTACAAGTCTAAAACAATGGATCTCTCCCTTTATATTGCACTTTATATTTTCTAAATTGGTTGTGTGAAACATTTAATTAGATGCAAATCATGTTTTGGTGCACTTATCATCAGGGGCGCTGCCAGGAATCTTGGGGGCCCCTGTCAAAACATTTAATCGAGTCCCCACGCGCATCTGCTGTTACGATTTTTTTTTGAGTCTATCTGATGTCCTAATTTTAAAGGCTTGCAACTGCCTTGCTTTCTTTGGCCCAATACTGATACTAAGCACATTATTTACTGCTCATGAATTTTACATCCAACAGTCCACATACAGTTTGCAAGTAAGTTGCTTCATTTTTGTTTCTATTAGTTTTACCTCATCGAAATGTCTCTACCCACGAGGAACAGTCAAAAGCACATGAAGGGATCCAGACTTCTCAAAAAATATATAGTTGCATTTTAGTCAAGCAGAACTTTAATAAAAAAAAAGTTTATTCACTTTTTCCCTCTCCCTTTTTTTTATTTATTTTTTTTAAAAACCTAACTTTAGTAACAGCCACAGTCGTTCTTGTTCCTCCAAGCAGGAACAAACCATTTCATGCCGATCCAGGGGAGTTCAGGGCAAATATGGATGTGTGTTTTTTGGTCTCAGAGTGGGAACATTTAATTTTTACAACCAAAAGCAATCTCCGAAAATACAACATGTATCATTTTGTAATTGACAGAGCCCCAATTAGTTTTATTTTTTATTTTCTATGAACAAAAAATAAATAAATTGTGGAGGGCCTCCTGTCTGTGAGGGGCCCTCAGAATTGTCATAACTAGGCCCCTGCCTGTCAGTAAGTTTTATGTGCGGCGCAGCAATATTAGAGTTTAGCTTTTCTCTCACGACTTCCAGGGACTTTTCGTTTTTTCCAAATATTAATTAAAGATTTCTCTCTTGAGTAAAAGCAGAGCTCGCAAATAGTAAACATGTTTTATCCTAACACGCTTTACTCATGGATAAACACTTTTGTTTCCTTCCCTTAAGCCGTTTCAAACCCAGATTAAGTACCTGCACCAAGGCTGCTCTGATGTAATTTACATTCTCGACACATGGAGGCAGTGCACTCCAAGCCAGTCTGCCCCTGCTGACATTCAACGCTCCCATATATGATGTTGCTCTCTGTTACATGCATCTTTTGCAGTTGGGTGAAAATGTGCTTTCAGACACCCAGTCTCCATCTCAAAGGGGCCTTTTAGCCGGAGCGATGCTTTGTTGTGCTCAGACACACAGCGCTGTTAGTTATATGATAAAAGTGGGCTCACGAGGTGGCAGAAGAAAGGATGAAAGCTGCAGAGACTTCTCTTTTTTTTTTTTTAAAGTGCATGATTAATACAGGGGCCCTCAGATCAATGCAGGAGCACCAGAATAGGACCTGGCAGAGAGCTCCCCTTCATGTTTCATGTTGCAGCTCATAACACATGAAGAGGCTCGTCCATCACCGCGTCAGGCTGCCTGTCACATGTCGGCTGTCGGGACGTACAAGAGGTGCAGAAAGGCACTTCCCTCTGCTGCTCTGTTTGATTTGTCCTTTGAGCTGTCGGTCCCAGCATGCGCTCCTGAACCAGTTTCACTCCCAGTTAATTCCACGTCTCTTCTTTCTGTGCCAAAATAATGATTTTTTTTTTCTCTCTCTCTCTTTTTCTTCCCCTTTTTTTTTTTTCCCCCCCCCCCCCCCTCCTCCTGCTTTTGTTTCCACGGCAGTGCATTTGTTTAGATGACTTGGGTTAAATTGTGTGGCTGAGGTCAGGGGCCTGCCGGGTTTTAATCACAACCACAGACCCAGCTGGGGCTTCCAGCTTCTATTTACCCCTGATAACCGCGTTCCCATTTTCATCAGCCCGGCTTGCGTTGAGCCCTCAGAAGGCCTCCAAAATTCTCACACGCATGTAAATGTATAATAGATAATTATCACAAGGGTGGCGAAGTTAAAGCATGTGACGTGACTAGTGAACTTTTTAAATCGAGCACCCTTCGCATGTACAGTCCAAAAGCTTTGATACGTTTTGTTTAGGTCTCATGGGAGACACAGACACAATGTAGCTCATGATTGTGAAGTGGAAAGTAAACTATATATAGTTTTCAAACCTTTTGAGAAAAAAAAAAATCTGAAAAGTGCAGCATGTGTTTGTATTCGGCTCCCTTGAGCTAAAACGACCTCTATAAAAAGGAGGTCTTTTTATAGACCTCCTTTTGTTGCGATTAGAGCTGCAGGTTTTCCTTACCGGATTTGCAAAAGAAAATTGAAATCTTTGCCCATACGTTTGTTGTGAAACAGCTGGAGATAAGTCAGCTGTGATGGAGAGAATCTGCTACAAATTTAAAAAAAAAAAAAAAAAAAAATCTAGTTCACTGTCATTCGCAAATTTTGCGGGGACTTGTGAGTTTCGCCAGTCATCGTAACTTTTTCGAGAATCTGGCTAATCACCTCAACGTTTTCTGTGTTTCCCTTTTATTCTGACCAATCACTACAACTCAGATGAATTTTGATCAGTCCTCTTTGTCCCCTTTTACTTTGACTTCCTGTGTGATGCTAAATGCTATTTGCTCCTGAAATATTATCTGTGTTAATATAAGACGGGTTTTGTTTAGGATTATCAGGCTAAAGGGTGTCTGTATAACAAATCCATGTCACTAGTTTGAGATGTTTATTTGTTAAAAAGCTTTGCAAAAAAAAAAAAAAAGTATAATTTTTCTTCTGATTCACATTTAAGCACCGCATTGTGTTTGCCTGCCACATAAAATCCGAGCAAAAATATGCTGAAGCTTAAGAAATATGAGCACGAGGCTCTGGAACTGGAGTTTTTTTTTTTTTTTCTACGCGTTTTAAAAGAACCTCTTTACAGGGAGAATCAAACCTGAATAGTCTCCTGAGATGAGATAAAGCAACAATGTTTATGCCATGAATAAATCATTAATGAAAGGGTTGGTTATAGTCTGCTCGGCTTGTAAAGGCAGAAAAAAAAAAAAAAAAAAAAAAGCAGCTGACCCTGTTAAATCATTTACCCGACCCTTCATTAGATTAAGCACAGGGACTTAAGCGTACAGACAGACAAACCTCCAGGCCAATAACTGTCAGATGTCCAAAATTCATCCTCATCCTGCACTAAATTTAAAGTCTTGTTTTTTTTTTTCTTCTTTTTCTTTTCTCATGTCATTCCAGCACTGTACTCCGCTTCCAGTGCAGTATCTGGTAACTGAATAAAAAGCGAAAGATAAGCACTCCTGGATTAAGACGAGACGCCGTGTGGGCTGTAACAGAGATGTCAAGGTGCATGTGAAATGAGAAGAAGCATCAATGCCTTTCATTATAAGGAGCAGGTTTCACCAAAACAGGCCCGAACAGGTTGCAGATTCCTGCGGAACGCTATGAATAGAGCGCCGTGGGAACCTACTGTCTGCCTCCTGTCGGTTCTCTTCGTATTGACACACGGGGAGAGCGGCTAGAGGTATGCTGAATGAGCGAACGAGTGACAGGCCTATTGTAGTTGGAGGATAGGAGCAGGAGGATTAGTCTCCTTTTGGCACTGATGGCCCTCAGTGTGGAGGGAATCTGTCATCAGCGGAGCTGCAGGTGGTCCACGGCTCTGAGCAGGGGGGCTCGAGCAAGAAAACAAGTGGGGTTTTCAGCTGGGAGCGGGGTGATGTTTACCCTGAGTTGCCCTGGAATCCGACTCTCTATACCTTGGCTCCTCACCTCTGCTCTCATCGTGGTTGCACCGCCACTCCTCCCCGCCCGACCCACGCTCGTCCCCGCACAGGGGCCAGAGCTTCGGAGCGAGTGTAATAATGCTTTTCCCTGCAGGTAGAAAGAAAACAAGATTACGTTTTTTTTTTTGTTTTTTTTTTTTTTTCAATTAGAGGGACTCGCGCTGAAAACATGCAGCGCTGCTCCAAACAAGGCCAGCATCTCTACTCTTCCACTTCCACTGGTGCAGCAGAGAGCTGAATATTTCAGCAAAATGTTTCACGGCGGCCATTTTTCTAGATGGTGGTCAAAGAAAAGGCATTTTTTTGCACTGAAACTAGGAATATTTATCACAGAAAACTACTTTTAGTGTCAAACCATACACAGAAATGATGTCCACCGATTTACATTGACAACCAGGGTGACCATGATTAAATGGCGGCCATCTTGAAAAATGGCCACCATCTCAAAATTCCAGTGGCTCATGGGGAAATATGAAAAACGTACAATCTGAGGGGTAAACATATGCATTTTTTTGCTTGTAGACACACTTGAAAATTTGTTGAAGTCATAATCCGAACTACGCTCCTCCTCGCCCCCCACGGAGCCCATTCAGAGGTGACCTGCGGATGGCTGGATGGATTTCTGGGCCGAGCCAGCACCAGTTGAATCATGAGTCTCTGCAAAAGTTTGGATGAGTGTCTCATAAGGGCGTGATGAGACAGGCCTCATAAAGATGACGGAGAGCCCCCTTCATGTCACCGGCCCCTGCCAGAAAAGCCCCGTGATGTACGAGGCCCGGGACACCGCTGCTAATAAGACTCATCTCTTTAATTGGCTTTCTGGTGCAGCTGCCCAAATGACACCGGACGCGTGCGCGGTGCACGCGTGTGCGCACATTGACCCTGTCTGAACCGGGTCCGTTTTGTGCATGCATGTGCTTCTTTAATGTGCCCGTGTGGGTGGAAGCTCATGAATGTTCCCGTTATTAGATTTCTCACTTCCCTTCCTCCTCCAGAGCGGAGGATGAGCAGCCTCATTAGGAGGAGAGCACTTCTACTGCTGGCCATGATTTAACACCTTACCCAATCATAATTTATTCAATCTATTCTTAAGTATTGCATGCACTGCTAGATAAGGGTTAGGTTATGTAAGGGTGCAACAGTGCCTTGTTTGAACGTGGAATGATGATGATTATTAATCTAAGGAAGCCGTAGATGGTGAGCTACTTTAAAAGTTCATCAGGTGCAGAGGCTGAACCTCAAAATTGTACGTGCTGTGTTTCATTTGAGATGCCGTGTGGTAGACTGTACAGAGCACTGCGCAGTGTGAGGAAAGCATGGTTCTGAAAAGTATCTACATGTCTAATCACTCAATACTTTGCTGGGCCTCCTATTTGCATAAATTACTGCGGCAATGCGCCGTGGCATTGAGGTAATCAGCGTGTGGCAATGTGTAGGTGTAATGGAAGCAAAGATTGCTTTGATAACGGTCTTCAGATCATCTGCCTTGTTGGATCTAGTGTCTCTCATCTTCCTCTTCACAACAGCCCGTAGATTTCCTATGGGGTTCGGGTCGGGGGAGTTTGTTGGCCAATCAAGAACAGGAACACCGTGGTCATTGAATCAGCTTTTGGTGCCTTTGGAAGTGTGGGCAGATGTCAAGTCCTGCTGGGAAAAAAATCCAGCATCTCCAAACAGCTTGTCGTTACAGGGAGGCGTGAGGTGCTGTCAAATTTCTTGATAGACGGCTGCATTGACCGTGGACTTCAGAAAACCCAATGGATCAACACCAACAGATGACATGGCACCCCAAACCACCACCCACTGTAAAGAATGTCACACTGGACTTTGAGCAAAGTGGATTCTGTGCCTCCCCACTCTTCCTCCAAAACCCTGAGACCTTGATATCCATTTAAAATAGAGAATTTACATTAATCTGAAAACAGGACTCTTGACTTTTGGACAAAAGTCCAGTTTGTTTTCTCCTTAGCCCAGGTAAGACTCTGGTTCAGGGCGAAGGCGACAGAGTTCTGCAACAGAGTTCGCTGGACAATCTTCTCAAAAATGTGGTTCTCCGTGTTGCTCATGCACCTTTTTCCTACCACTCTTGTTCCTGTCGCTCAGTTTTCAGGTATGTTTGGACACAGGAGCCTATGCACTACCACCGTCTTGAGCAATTGGCTTTTTATTTATTTATTTATTTTTTTTTTACCCTCCTTGTTATGGGTGGAGCTGACTGTCTTCTGACTGCAACAATTAAAAAACGTGATAAAAAAAACAGCAGGTACAAACACTTTTGGGAGGTTTAGATTAAGCAGATTTAATGAGTACGAGATGTTTTACAGGGCACTGTTGCATTTCTCTGCTGACTCCAATCAGAATAGTGAGGGAGAAGGAAGAAGAGGAATCAGAGGTGGTCAAAGACGAGAAGAGAGAGTGCAGACGCGGAGAAGGGGAGCTGGTACTCGTTAGCGCGCTGTTCATCAGTCTTGTGGGGGTCAGGGTTCAGGGAGCCCCAAGGCTCGGTGTGTGACCGGTCACCTTTCACCCCTGACCCCCGCAGCCAGCACCTGGAGCTGAGGTATTTCCTCATAACGTTAACTCCTTTATTATTGATTCGCAGCTCGAAGGGCCGAGGCCTCGACGCACGCGAGGAACTGAGACGCCTTCAGATGTTTCAGCATTTGAATTCAGAGAAAGCGCCACGGCCGACTGTTCCGGCTCAAACGAGGGCAAGGTGAGAGAGAGAGAGCGAGAGAGAGAGAGAGAGAGAGAGAGAAAGAAAAAAAGGGGAATCAAAAGAGGACAAAGAGGTACAGGAGACGGAACAGTCGGAGAAGAAAAAGGAGGAGAAGGGAAGTGAGGGTCACAGCTGCGATAAAGAGGTCGGAATGAAAGATGTTGCTTCGGTCGGACAGGGAGGAAAATAAACATCCTCCCTAAAAATAGTTTGCTGTCCACTTCATGCAGCCCAGCGCTCACTCCAGCCAGGTGTTGGAGCGGCTTTGCTCCCCATAACAGAATCAGGATCGCCTGACTTTTCCAAGCAAACCGGCTTCGTAATGTAAAAAACGTGTCTCCGGGCTTTGATGTGAGGGTTCCTTCAAAGCTCATAAGACAAACAGTCGGGGGATATCTTAACCCCTCAAATAAATATGACATGCCTGTCTTAACTTCATATCTGCTCCTGCCTGTTGTGGCTCAACTTTGACCTTTTTCCGTGACCCATGCTGTTGACTTTCCTTCTCTCCGTATGTCTTCATTTCCCTTGAAGAATGTCTCCTGAGCCGAGGCGAACTGCTTGGAAATCCGTCTGAATGAAGCTTTTTCTTTCCTCCCTCTTCTGGCTGATGGACAGATTCCAGTTTGATTGAACCCAAATGCTCAAGGCAAATAAGACAAACAAAAACACACACACACGCACACACACACGCACACACGCACACCTGTGTCTCCCTCGGCCTATCTTTCATCACCCTGCTTTTTGTTATGTGTCCGTCTTCCGGGGGGCCCCCTCCTTTCGCTATTTATGCCTGCAGAGCTACTTTGTTGTGCTTTTAGTGGCTCGGTTTGCGGATGGAGCAGATGCTGGAGCTGATATTCCCTGATCCTGCATTGAGCTGAGATAAGAGCAGATTGATGCCCGAGTTAGGGAGCATGGGAGTAATTGCTGTGGCTTTGATGATCCCGGCCGAGAGCTCTGCTTACTAACAAGGACGTCCTCATATTTGGGATTCCCCCCCCCGCACCCCCCACCCCCCTTCCGTCCCTACAGGTTTGAAATAGTTTGAAGACGTGTACATGCACTCATCATGTCACGTCACATAAATCTGGGGAGTTTTGTGATGAATTCAAACTGTTCTTAGACGTGAAATAATTGCCAAAACTAAAACTGGACCGACAAGTCTGAATTTAATCATGAATTTATTAATGCAGACCCAGATTTATGGATGCACTCCCATTAATATTTGCATCGATGTACCTTGACCACACATCATGTATGGGCCTGAACATGAGCATGAACGGTGATGGTTTGGTACTTTTGCTGCCTCCATTCATCGTGTATACCCACCCGCCTATCTCTTCAGAATTACAGGGGCAGCTTATACCTGTCTACATAAAAAATCTGCGCAGAAAGAACTCGGCCCGGGATTCAAACCCAGGACCTGCCTGCTCTGCCAGCTGCACCGCCGCGCAGGCTTTTTCTGAACTTGTTTCTTCTGAATTTAGAGTCAGATGCCTGAACTTTACACACAACTAGGTACTCTGGAAGCTTCTGGACCTCAAGCCTAATAATAAAAAAAAAAAAATGCATAGAGTGCCACCAAAACCTGCTATATTAAATCAACTTTAATTTGCCAGATTTGCCATGAAGTGCAGTGAACGATCAAGCCAGATTTGTGTCTAAAGATCGCTGATGGCAACAATGGAGGCCTAAACTTAATGTGTAATTTCTGCCTGTGATTAGAGCTAACCTCTGACCTACGCTGTGGACATGTTTGTGCAACAATGCGTGCTCAGATCTGATGCCTCTTTTTGTTTTTTGTTTTTTTTCTTTCCTCTTCTTTTTTGTTCCGAGTGTGAAATCATGCATGCGTACATTAGGCGTTATAATGCTCATCTCTTTGTTTCTGAGGCCACGCCACTGTGACCGCGTGCGTATGTTTCCCGGAGGGGGCCTCCTCCAGGTTTTTCTTTTTTTTTCTTTTTTTTTTTTTTTTTTTTTTTACAGCCTCTTTATTTATAGCCCGCACAGAATCACGCTCAGCTGAAAAAGCTATGACATAATCAGGCTGACAGATAACATTCTGTCTGCAGATAGAGTTATCTACAGCTCTGAACATAAGCTTATTTTCATAGAATAAAGGCTTCGCGTGAAATCTAAGCGCAACCGGATGACGTTTCATTCGCGGGAGCGCGAGGTTTGCCTGCTGGGGTTACACTTGGAATATAAATATGTGATCAAAGTTGCAGCAGCCTGTACAATTTCCCAAAGCACCCGCCAGCAGGAGGTGGCGGGGGGGCGGGGGGGGGGGTTGGATAAAAGCCCCCTGATGAGGTTGTTCGGTGGGGCGGTGCTCTGATTAGAGATGGATGCTGGTGGCTCTTCAGCCGAGATCTGAGCAATCTGTTCTGTGTTCTGCTGTGATGACGCCACTGAGGACATGTCAGGGACACCAGGCGGCAACAATGACATGTTGATCCCACGGGCTTTGGACGGTTGACCTGACGCTTGACTGGTACAAGAGGGTTCAGACAGGACGGATATCCAAACAAACAAGCCAATCTTATCTCAGCCCTGCTCCGGCCCTCAACTTCAGCTCTTCCTGCTTATTCCTAGGGAGTTGCTTCTCCTCCGTGGGAGGATCAGGGACGTCTGGTGTAAGTGGGCTAGTAGGGCTAAGCCCTCTCTGACATTTACAATAAAGCTGTTAAAATAAAACAACTTCAAAATCACTACTGAAAAAGAAATACATTGCATAAATATTGCATCATTTTTTTTTGTTAAATTTTCAACAAATCTGGACAAAATCCCTTATCCGAGTTTGATTGCGCATTCACACTTCCCCAGGCAAACCGGACTTCACTACTAGACTTCGATGAAAGCGGGCCGAACAGGGCTGGTGCGAATGCACCCTTAGACACTTAAAGGGGGGGGGATCTCCTGTAGCGAGAGAGGTGATAAGTGGGAGATCATTACAAGCCCTGAGCCAGAGCCAAATGAGATGACGCACACTGCGGGATCATAACGCGGGGCGAGATCGGTAAGGACACTGGGATGAAATTAGACGCTAAACCCCTCTGTATCATTTAGCAACAATAATTTCTTCAGCGCGTCAGCACTGTGGGCCACTTGCTCCGGTTCCAGCGCTGCCTTAAGAGAGCCAGCGCTCGGTTCAAAAAGGGGAGAGCAATGAGTCAGATCCTCAGCTCCAATTATATCTGCATCCCTGCAGTTTGCTCTTTCCAGCCGGCGCGCACATCCCCACATAAGACTCGCTTTGAAATCTAAACTAGCTGCCAGGGATCGCCTGTAGCTGTCAAGAAAAATAACAGGCCGGCAAACAGAATCACACAGGCGGCGTCTGCTCCAACAGGAGCTTGTTGACCATCGCCGAGCCAAGGGACCGAAGGAGAGGGAGGAGGGGAGAGAGTTGGAGGGCGAGCTCACAGAGGTCGCTTTGAAGTTTCTATTCAGGTCTTTGTCCCATTCAGGCTGCTGGCAGTAGACATCTCTACTTGGGGCCGGGCCCCTCCCATCATCACACCGTCTCCCCTGCTCGCTCACACGCACGCTGAAAAAGAAAAAGCAAGCACGTCCGCAGGTCCTGTCCATCACACAGGCCTTAATTAGAGCCGATTCAAATGCACCCTTTTGTACCCTTCTCACTCTCCTCTCTTTCTTTAACCCCCCCCCTCCACCCTCGCTCATTTTGCTCTCTTTTTTCACCCTTTCCTCTCGCTTTCGAGACCCTTCCCCACTTTTGTTGCCCTTCTTTTTTCCTGGCAGGGAGTGGGGCACCTCTCCAGACGTTTTCTTCTGCATGCCATGAGCCCCCCGCCCCCGCCATCCTCCTTCCTACCCAACCATCCCTCTGAGTCTGGAAGCCGAGTGTGACCTAATGTTTGACAGACAAGCAGCCCCGGAGAAAGAACTCATCTATCAGTGGCTTGTAATTCTATTAGGATGGACAGAACAAACCCCCCTCCCACCTCCAGGCCAACATTTGGCATATTATCTCTATCCGTTTAGCTCTTCTTCTAAGCCTCCAGGCAGTAGGTCTACAAAATACCAACAAATAACCAAAGTGAGTTGTATTTACCTAAACATGCAGCAGCCCGGAGAAGTACAAGTCTGTCTTTTTTCACTTTTACGATCACAAACTTCGATGTGTTTTTATTGGGATTTTGGGTGAGACACTGTGGTGGAATTTGGAAGGAAAATGGTTCTCAACTCTCTGGGGAGGAACATGGCATCAATGCGACCAGACAGAAATGGTTTCCCATTCGTTTTGGCAAAAGACCTCGATCCCCGGTCAGACTGAACGGGGAGGTTCCACGACCAGCAATGTCAACATCTTAACCAGAGAGTCTCAACTCGATTTGGTCCCAATTTTTGACTGGGCCATTTTTAGAAATCAATATAGTTTGACTCAAATCATTCCATGTTAGCTCTGACTGTGTCTTTTGCAGCCTCTTACAGGGTTTCTGTGAAGATTCAATTGGATTTCGTTTCATCTATCTTCCCATCGGGTCTGACAAGGTCTACTAAATCTTCTAGAGCAGTGGACCCAGCTCTGTGGTCGCATCGCTTCCATGTTTGTACTATATTGATTCTGTCTATTCTTTTACAAAGCAGCTGTTTTATAAAGACTAATTTATTCAGACAGGCAATTTTTATATTAGCAGTTTGTTTTTTTTTTTAATCTGATTTATTCTTTGATGCTTTTAAAACTGGTCAGGTCAGGTCAACTGCATGACACTCCATCGGCGTGATTCAGGTGCCGCTCCACCTCATTAGTCCAGTAAACTCGGTTCTGATGGGCGCATTTACATTTGTTACACTTTCATCTGGTGCGGTTCACGTTCATATCGCATTGTCAAAACATCCTGATCCTGTAAAAATCTTGTTCACCTCCTTGCCTGTGGTGGCGCTGCAGCCACTGAAATAAACGACACGAAGAACAACAACTTCCTTCTTCACAAATTGAAAACAAAAATGGAGTAGCATTCGATATTAGTGGTTGCAGGATTTCTCTTTTGACTTTGGTAAAACAGTACTTGCAGCGAGTGGCTAGAGTCGTTTGTTTGTCTAGGTTGTATTTACCCAGAATGCCCTGCGCTATAGTCTCTTCCTGCTTTTAGGGAGGTCAGCGGTCCACTTGTATTCACATATGCAACTGAGGTAGAGTTCACCTCAACCGATTCGAAACCTAGAAACGTTTTAGGCGAACTGGCGTTTGCGTTTTTGGTCTGCGACTGGAGTTCGATTGCGGATTCACGCCTCCACAATCGAGGCGGTCTTTCTAGGTAAAGGAACCAGAGTTCGCTTGAAGCAGACTAAACGGGGCCGGTGTGAATGCACCACGGTTAAAAAGCCGGGCAGAGAGACGTCAAAGCTACGAACATGACGTTTCCCCATGACGATCGATGGAAGAGATGGTTTGAATTTCTTCTTTCTCTCCTCTTTGATCCTGCTCTGCATCCATAAAGCCTTCCGTCAAATCCACTTTGGGGCCGCACTTCAGGTACGGTTTGAGCTTTTGAGATGCTAATCAGCTGTTTCCAGTTGTAAAAATACCTTGTTGCCACAGTTAGGCATCAAAACAACTGTCAGAAAATAAATTAAAAAAAAAAAAAAAAAAAGCAGGAGCAAAAATCCTTCCAGCTGCACAGCATTCTCAACCAGATGGAACAATTATCTAAACATGCAACGCCTCCACCAAGAAAAAGAACAAAAAAAAAAGACAATGAACAAAAGTCTACACAATGTGAATGGTATGTTCAGATTTATTTGTAATGCTCTGTTCTTGTCTGACTAGAGGACCTTGTTTCACTTGTCTTCTTGTACCAAATTGGACATCTTGTAACTTGGAATAGAAATGACTCCAAAAAAAATCTTGATTTAATATTTTCCAGTCTTAAATTACATTTTAAGAGTGCACAGTTAATAGTTGGACGGAGAGAATGTCCCACCTGAGCAATATATCTGTCCAGATGGACAGCCATGTCTTGGCAGGTTCCATTTTCAGATGACGGATTGAACTTTTCTCTGCGAGATGTTCAAAGCTTGGGATGCTTATTTATGGCCTAACCCTGACGCACTTCTATAATAAGGATAAATTGCACTGAAATGTACTTATTAGTCGAGTTCTGAAGGCAGCTTTGTTGATCTTTATTTCGGGAGAGAGCAGAGTGAAAGCAGCTGAGTCCAAATGCATGCCGCACTTTTCAGATTTGAATGCGAAAGACGTCTTGAAGGTTGTTTGCCAATGTTTACAGAAAATCCTCAGCAGATATTAAAAGTTTTGACAAAATGTTGAAAGCTACGTGGCGCTGCGCGTACACTATCCGTGCTCTGGCTTTCTTTTCCACGGAGAGTTGCCCTGTTCTTCGGCGACTAACACAATTTCTCCCTAAAATCAAATCTAATCTGATAAGCTGGGATGGCATAATGTGGCAGCTTAAGATAGGAGGAGCCCATTCCTCTACTAATCAGCATTCTTATCAACATTCCCCTGTGTTTATGTGTCAACAAGGACTGCCACATAAAACATCTCTTCTCATTAAAGGGAGAGCGGAGAGGAGAGAAGAAGAAGAGGAAGAAGAAGAAGAAGAAGAGGAAGAAGAAGAAGAAGGCTGCGTTGTTAAATCAGGCAGGACTTGTTTAGCACAGACCGTTATTTGTCTGTAATCAGAGCTTTCCTGTCAGTCATAATGACTGAGACGAATAAAAGAGATGAGGGAGAGCGGAGGAAGACGTCTGGGCAGCAATCAAGCCGACCGCAAACAGGAAATGTAAGTCTGCGGATGCCCCGGCTGTTGTGTTTGGCCTCGCTGATGTTGCTGTTAAATCAAAAGCAGCATGAACGGCTCATGCAGCAGCCTTCAAGTGTCAGCCCTTCTCAAAATAGCCCGTTTACATTAGCCGCCTTTTCCCACTGCCTCAGCTGGCGTTGGTGTTTGGAGTGGATCTGACTTGTTTGTCTTTTTGCCCCTCGCGTTTCCCTTCAGCCGAGGTTTCGCCGGGCCGGGAGTCGTGTGTTTGTGCGATTCTGCGGGGTTTGTGTGGCCTCCGTGGTTAATGGCTGCTGGGTATTGATCGCATCCGGATCCTCCCATCGCTCTTCAGACAACAATGGCCGACCACTTGACCCCGTGCATGCCAGACCGTCCCCGCTCGCTCCTGAACCCGCGGCCCGTCGACAGGGCCCCCGCAACGCCGCCAGGGCCCCGGCACTTTCAGCTCCTACCACGCCTGGCCCGAGGATCACAGAAGGAAACGGGCCAGAATTCATTAGGAGCAGATTAAGAACAAGAGCGGAACACTTCAGCTGTGATTTATTTTCACTGTGTGGTTGCTGGACTAACAACACGCCAAACAGAGGCTTCATCCAGGAATAACGATGTCATCATGGCTTGAGAGTAAATATCAAAATGAGAAGCATCCGTGTCCTCAGCAGGGTTCAATTTGGACTTGAAGTCGAGAACACAGCAGACTTGTGTTGCTTTAGGAATTACGGCGAAAGACGATTGAGCGAACTAAACATTGTTGCGAAATGTTTTTGGTAGCTAGTTGGAGATCTTGCAAAAAAAGAAAAAAAAGAAAAAAAAAAAAAAGTGAAATATCTGTGTTATCAAACCCAGATGGAGAGGATTTCCCGTTTCAGTGCTGTATATTATTATTAAGTACTTTTCTGGGAGGCTAACATCTGGCAAGTTTAGTTTTAGTGTCCCTCTGTCTGTGAAACTGTTGGATATATGTGGCTAAGAAGGTTCCTATTACAAACATAACATGGTTGAAACGACTAATTTCCTCAGATTTTGCTCCCAGTGAGTCAGGCATGCTGGGAATCTTTGAAAGTTGTTTTGATCAACACTTTTTCAGGCTTTCTAAAGTTCTTTCAAAGCCTGTTTTTTTTTTTTTTTCTTCCTTTTTCGACTTTGGCTTTTTAGTCATTTTCTGTTGAAGCCTTGTGATGTTATAATCCTGAGGTGGTTGAGTCTGTTTTCCCGTTTTCACAGCAGCGGGGTTGACGCCTTGTGAGATGTCACACCTGCAGGTTATTCAGCGCTCAGCAGCGCGGCATCTGCAGGATCAGTGTTCCCTCTCTCGCAGTTGCCTGATTGTTTCGTCTCGGTCGTGACAATCAGCCCATCTTGTTGTGAAACCGCATTCTCCTCGTATCCAGAAGTCGGATATTCTGAGCTCATTATCGGAAAGGCCATAAAAACACCCACTAAAGTAGGAATAGTGATCAGTATTAGCAATGTATCTCATGTCAGGACCTGTGTTTCCATTACAAATCACAATTTCCCAATTGTGGTCTTTCCACTAAAATAGAAACGCAACTGAAATCACATGTGAATGCGCTCGTTTATGAGAGTAAATCATCAAAAACACATGCCGCTACATCATCCTCCCTGTCATCTTCTCAGTTATTTCGGTCAGTAGTAACATCCTGTTGTTGGTTGACTCATTCGGGACGAAGGAAGTGTTTCCATTTCGGTTTTGCAAAACACACTCATTTCGAAACGGCCTCAAAACGACCTCGAATGAGTGTTGAAACTTTACATGGAAAAAACAAGAGTTTTCACGAAATTGCCACGTCTCTACTAGGCAAATTTATTTCCGAAATGTCAAATTGCGCAATTTCAAGGTGAAAGGGAACGCAGACACTCTGAGTCTCTATAAAGAAAGTGGCACATTATCAATCGACCACTTTTTCTAACGGGAACTATGAAGAGATAGTCATTAGGAAGCATTGTTGCTAGTTTCAACAAGTAGCAAATCCACACCAGAACATCCTCCATCCAGTTTTTTTTAAAAGCACCAGTGCTTGAATTGACTCGCTGTAATTTAAGAAACCGTCCCATCTGCGAAAGCTGATGTCCAACAAAGCAAGAGGAACTTTATGCACTACTTAGCTTCCATACGCAGCTGTCAGCCCTTGTCCTGTCACATCATAATCAACCTTCATCAGTATCAGAATGACTTCATTGTTGTTTCCGTTGGGAAATTTTCCTCGCAGTCAGGGGAAAATCACGAACGCAATCACTCTACAACATTGGCAAAAGCACAAAAATAGAGCGCCGGGAACATTTCTGCACAAATATCCCTTTTCAAAAAGCGATCTGACTGAAATGACAACGCAGTCTCACCCAATCACATTTTAGATGTAATCTGAATGATGGCCTGAGTAAGAGAAGAGTTTTTTTTTTTTTTCCATCTGTTTGGTCGTTGATTTAGGCTTTTCTGAATCACTTTCCAGATGGCAGGAACTCAAAAGCGCCATGAAATGGGTGATTGAGTGAAATGGTTATTCGTAGCCTTCTGTGTGACTACTACGTTTATTAAAGACGTTCCTCTTAAATCAGGTACTTTGGTTCAGAAAATGTTGCCTTTTTACCACTTGTTTCGTCCTGCTTTTGCCTCCAGCTCTTACGTTGCCAAGCCAGGTGACAGAAGCAAATGCAGGGACAGATTCCATCGCAGAAGGTTTTATTGAACGTCAGCTTCTGGTCAGTGACTCATATCTCTGAATATGCTAAAGCTAGCTAGAGGTAGTGGACTGGACATCTTTGTGAACCGTCACTTTGGTCTACATTTCGTTCTTTGTGTATTTGATCGACATACATTTTTAAAACATGACAAGTAAAATGACAAGTGTCGCACTGTGCACCGACAAGTCTAAGAAAGTCGGAGAATGACGCACAAAAGACGGAGACAAGCTGAAGACTGCCGCGCCGTGGAGAGCTTCGGGCAAGAACGGGACGACATCTGACAGAAAATCTGTGAGTTTACCTGAGGAGGGTCGCGTGGACATGGGACGTCCTGACAGTGTGAGGGGTTTGGGTAAGTAGGTTGAGCGACTGTCTCAACCTGAGACGTGGGATGCTGATGAGACGTCTATCGAAGACGACTTTTCAACAGAGAAACAAACCAATTTCTCATGTTTTTTTTAGAAACCTGGTTGGGCGAGTGTGAAAATCCTCAAGCTGAAGTGTTGCTTCGTCATAACAACGTGGAATGGTTTTATAGTTGTTTTTTGAGAAACGTTTTGCTGTAAAGCTCCTCAAAATAATGGGATTGTTAGTTCCTCACTCTCGGATGTCTTTTTAAAAAATTCCCTGGAGCTGATCCCTACAAACAAAGTTACAGGGAGGAGAAGTCTGTGAGCATAAACGTACAAAAATGATCAACTTGCTTCTAAAACCTCCATCCGTTCAGTGTCTGAACGCCCCTTTTCCATGCAGGCTCGTCACCATGAAAACACGTTTCCTCTCCACTCGTATTATGTTGCTTTTTTGTGAACGCGAAAAACATTTAGAGTCGCAAAGCGCTCGCCGAAAATAACTCCCTAAGCCCAGAGCGTGAATTGCAAACCCTTGTCTGAGCTCTTGGCTTTTCTACTTCAACTTATCTTTATCATCCCGAAACTCTTCGGTGTAATCCTCACACAGTGACCATTTATGCACACCACAAACAAAGACTTAGCAGCTGCCTGCTCTGAGCAGTTTTTAAGCCCTGCAGGGCGACCAGCTCGGGTAAAGTGGACATTTCAGGCGGGGGGCCGTTTTGGAAGAGACGGTGGCCTCATTAGAACAATACAGACAAATGAGAAGACTAGTTCTTTCAGGTGAATTAATCTGCTCTAAAATAAGAGTTGTGAGCATGATCGGGACTCTTCAGATTTTGAGCCAGGGGCATTGAAGAGAATTAAAAAAGGATCCAGGAAGTTAAACATCAACGACTAAGATAACGGTCACTGGAGAAGATTGACCATTTCTTATCCCGGTATCATCAGAGTGTTCATCATTAACGCATCTTAATCTTTAACTTGTTTAAACAAGTGTATCCTAACCCCCTCGTCACCTCTCCCCCCGGCCTCTCTGGTTCTCCACGGAGGAAAAAGAACACTGTTTTCTTTTTTCCTTTTTTCTTTTTGGCTTATAGCGAAACGGCTTGACAAGCCTTGGACGAAGCGCCCCGAAAAATCCGCAGCGGTTCAGCCAAGACTGTTAGGCTTTTGACGTTTGTGACTCTCAACGGCCATTTATCTATCTGCCTTGAGCCAAGACAAAAAAAAAAAGAAAAAAAATTAATAATAATAATAATAATAATAGCCTCTGCGTATTTATGTCCCTCTCAGGATGATCGCTTCCACCAGCGCTAACCTTCATCCAATATACAGAGCAAAGCCCGTGCACTGTGGATTAAAAATGATGCCCAAAATGGTGACACTCTAATCACCCTCAGCTGCACTCTGCAACTCTAAATCAAAGGTCAAAAAGTCAGTAAACACCAAGTCTGCCTAGCATCTGGCCGCTGACAGTCGGCATGTTTTAGCTGCTGGATTTCTCATGCTTTCTCATCGCTCAGGCAGAAACACACCAAACTTTCCGTCGTGAACCCCCACCCTCCGCCGACGGACCCAAACAGCTGCGCTCTTCAGGCAGCAGCGATATTAAAGTGCAAACTGGCTATTTATAGGGGCATAAAGATAAATTAACATGATGATCTCACTCTTTGAAAATGCACCGGCTACTATAGAGAGTCTGAAGGGTGGAGAGAAGCTTCCTAATGGGACTGAGGGTGGACAATAGACCCGCTTGTCCTCACATCTTCTGTGTTGTTTCCCCTGTTTAATAAAGCCTGTTGTATAGAGCTCTGAAAAATACATGAACGGTCCATCTGTCACTTGCTATAATCCTCTTGTTGTGACTGTGCTGGTGTTTTGTTCTTCGACGTACGCGGCGCTTCTTCCACACTCTCACTTGTTCCCGAGGCAAATCCCTGTAAAATTGCGCGCAGCCGCCGAGCTGTTTCTGGACTTCGGAGCTGCTGTTTGGTGCCACTCCTGACAAACGCCAACCCGCGTACATCTCCGTCCCCGTTGAAGTCGTGCCCCCATCGGTTGGGCGGCGTCGGCTGCAGCTGTGGCGTCGCGTCAGAGCCGCAAAACCGGAGGTATTCGATTGGGTCACGGCAGATCAGGTGTCCAACTGTGACTAACTGATTGGCCGATGAGTCATCAGGAATCCCAGAAGTTCTGTGGACGTCTCGCTCTGTGGCAACCGGACTGTGTTTTGCCACTGCTGTGGATGCAGCCATGACACAGCAGTCGCCGCCGCCGCCGCCAACCGGGGATGTTTCCACTGCAAGTGAAACCTAAAGATAGAAATACGCCGGGGCAATTCCATCCACTAGCTTCCATTGTAGTTGTTTGGGGTATAATGTGAAAGATCAAAGGAAGTAGCGCAAGACCGGTAAGAAAAAGGATAAGGGCCACGAGGCTTTCAATTTGTTTTCTTACAAATCAAATCTGAAAATCTGCAGCGAACATTTGGAATCCCCTCCTTTGCAGTTCTAGTCACAGGAGTCTCCAGTCTGCTGAGGCCTTGAACAAATGTGCTTCCATTATTGGCATGCATCAATGCTGCGCTCCAGTTGGGAAATTCCGACTTCCCAGTCGAAAAAGAATCCACCGAATCGCCCTCCGAAGCCGGGTTTCCCACTGGGAAACCGGGAGCGACTCCCGACTGGAGTCCACTTCGCCGCTCCAGCTCTTGCTGTTCCTTCCATCAACAATGGTGATCTGATGTGGTGGGAAACGTGTTTATTTTACAAGACACGCATGTGAGAGTGCGTCTGTAATCAGTGTTGCATGTAGCGCCTGCAACAATAAACGGAGCAAATTAAAGGGATGTTTGTGTATGAAAAGTAAAGCCTAAAATGATGTTTGTGAGAGATGCCGCAAACAATGTTTATGGGCGTCGCCATGTTGAAATTCTGACATCTTAATTAGAAAGCTGTTTCCTCGGGTCTGACGTCAAAACCCACTTGGGGTTCCACCTTCCAAGCTGACTGGAATGCAGCATTATCTCCGTCCATTATCTCCTGAATACACTTTTATGTGTTTTCACTTGGTAAAAGAATCCTAGAGACCTTTCCCTCTGCTGCTCTCTGTCAGGTAAGACCCTGATGGCACTCTCTGAAGGTTGGGGGTGTTGGAGGGGTCCAACTGCTTTGGCAAGGCGCCCTACCGCCTGCCTGCCCCCGCGGTCGGGGGGAAACGTCACGCTGTCCGGCAACCTGCTCGACTCTGCTGTGGATTCAGCAACCAGCGCCCTGAGGTGACGGGAGTGGTGGTTGAGTCTGCAACAGAATCTTAACAGGTCTCCCACACTGGAAAAACACACAAATATAAATACCCTCAGATAATTATAGTGTGTGGAGCGTGAAGCATGTGTTGAGCTTATCGTCTCACAAAGATTTATGGGCTGTCTGCAGACAACAGGATGTTGGAAGGGGAAAAAAAAAAAAAAAAAAAAAAAAAAAAAAAAGAAAAAGCATAATTTTAGGAAGCAGAGAGCACCTCTTAAAAATGTCTGTTTTCCTCCCAATTACACAAAATCCCACCCCTCCCTTCTCCTCTTTCTCTTTCTCTCTCTCTCTCTCTCTCTCTCTCTCTCTCTCTCTCTCTCTCTGCTGGAGCCCCTGCGGCCGTTTTGGTCGCCACCGTTAGGGGGCGGCATTGTTTGCAGAAACGCGAGGCAACAGAAGGCATCGCAAAGCACAAAGGGGGCACAGACACGGACATGATCAATTATGTGTCAAGCATTTTCTTCCTCGGTGAATGGATGGCTCGGTGGCTACAGGGCTACCGGGCCGCCCATTGTCTATTGACGCTGGGAGACGAAGTTCTCATGCAGTTCATTATCCCCCAAAGAGGACAAACAGCGAGGGACCCAAAGAGGCCATTAATCATCATTCCCTTCAGAGAGGAGAAAAGAGGCGATCAGACCAGCAGGTACTGTAAGCTCTGCACTGCAAACCGGAAAGTTGCTTTCTTTTATGGGAACCAAAAAAAAAAAAAAAAAACAAAAGATCATAAACACATTTGCCCTTTTTTTTTTTTTTTTTTTTTTTTTTATTATGATGATGATGATCAAGGTCAGCACAATCATCGCCATTAAACAATATAATTGAGACTTTTATGACATAAGTAGCTCGTTTATGATCAATTCCCCTCTCTTATTTAAATGGGGCCAAAGTTTTTTTTTTTTTTCATATATAAACTCCAGTAGCCAATCCCACAGCTCGCTTCTGCTTTCAGTTTGACGAATAACTCCAAAGTCCGTTTCAGTTCGGGTCGATGGCTCCGGCCGAACCGGGAAGGTGAGGGGGAGTAAGGTGGTGGGGGGGGGGGGGGGGGGGGGGGGGGGGTCAACTTAATAACACCCTCAACCACCTCCACCATTCCCTAACCCATTTTCCTCCTCCTCCTCCAATCCACCCCTCCACGTCCCCATGAATGCCTTCGCTTCCTGCTTCCAACTTCGGACAGAGCGCAGTGATTGGCCACAGCGCACGCCGTGGGCCGTCCCCGCCCGCCTCCGCCTGCCTGCCCGCCCTCCTCTCCGCTCGGCTCGAGTTACCGAGCCCGAGCTCGGGGCTGTTGCATACACACACGACACACGCACACACACACGCACGCACGCACGCACACACCAACTCCACACACACACACGTACGTAACGCGCCAAAGCGTTTTCCACCGGAGTCTTTTCGAGGAGACGATTTCTATTTTTATTTTTTTATTTATATTTTGTTTTGTTTTTGAGGAAAGAAAAACAAACAAAAAACAAATGAACGCGGAAAGATGGGAATGTCGCCGAGCTGATTGAGATCTACTCCTCTACCCCCCCCTCCCACCACCACTACCCCCCGCCCACCTCCACCCTCCCCAACAGACGCAGGTCGGATCCATCCTCCTCTAACACTTTCGGTCCAAAGAGCGGCGTGCATTTTTACGCGCTGGGCATATCGCTCCGGGAAGGCGGACCGAGACTCTGCACGCAGCGCAGTCCTCTCACGCTGAGAGCCGGGAGGGATATTTACAATAGAAACTCCCGATTCCTTTTTGCGGAGAAGAATAGGAGGGGGGGAAAAAGAAGAAGAAGAAGAAGAAGAAGAAGAAGAAGAAAAAGAAGAAGAAGGAGGAGGAGGAGGAGTGAAAGATAACACTGGAATGAGGAGGACCTCCAAGATTCCTGGCGTGCTGCGGAGTTGTGACTGATGGATGAATGTGGTCATCTGTAGGCTAAAAAAGGGGCGACAGGTACGGAGACCAGCGGGGGAGCTTTTGACCGACCGGATCGAAACGTTGGAGTTTTTTTTTTTTTTTTTTGTTTTGTTTTGTTCGGGTTTTTTCTTCTTTCTTTTTGTTTTTTCCTCCCTCTCCTCCCCAAACAGGGTTAAAGAGAGGGGGAAATTTTTTTTTTTTAAAAAACAGCCACAGGTCATCCAGGACACTCGTTTCCTCCAGATCATCCTGCGCACACATCGGTTCAGATCAGTCAAGGACGAAACGAGCAGCAGTCGGCGGAGAGAGAGAGAGAGAGAGAGGGGAGAGGAGAGAGGAGAGAGAGCGCGTCCGCGAAGGGAGAATTGATAAGATAATATCGATAGCCGGATAGGATCTGGGGACGGGTTCTGAAGAGGAAGTCGGACAGGGGGACATGTATCTGACAGCGACCTCGCATGCTCCCGACTGATCCCGAGCTCAACCTTCCCACGGGCCGAAGCGCGCAGCCAGGCGCGACGCAGCGCGGCCCCTGCCCCCCCGCCGTCCCCCCGTCGCTCCGGCTTCTCCGGCTCTCTGTCCTCGGCGTGAATTCCCCCCTCAGCATGGCGGGGCTCGGATGTTGGAAGTATTACCTCTGGATGTTTATTCTAACGTGCAGGTCGGCGCTGCTCTCGGCCAAGTCGCTGGAGACGATCATTTGGAGCTCGCAGAATCCCAAGTAAGTCCGCGAGTCCTTCCCGTACAAACACGAGCAGCTATTGCTGGGGGGGGGAAAAAAAGTTGGAAATTGCATCGAGGTTCTGCTAAATTATATATATATATATATATATATATATCGTTTTTACACATAATTTGCTTGGTTATAATTACCAGTCCTGCACACTGGGAGGTGTGTGTTTATATATATATTTACTCCACAGTGGGGGGAATTTCCCAAACACCAACAACCGCAGCTCAAACAATATCCAGCACGCAGGCCTTCACTTTAATCACAATAATGGATCGTTGATTATAGTAATTTATGGCAATATTACACGCAGCTTTTATTTTCAGACTCCAGTAGCCCAAAGTTTGGGGGAGTTTATCCTTAATTTCCTCGCACAGCCTTGTAATTGGGTGTTATTTGCTTAAAAAAGAGGGGGTGGGGGGTATTGGGGGGTGGTGGGGGGGTGTGAGTCATGTAAACTGTTGTAAAGTGTGTCAAGGTGAAGTAGTCATCTGTCTCTCTGTCTCTCGTTTTTTATTTTTCGCTTTCTGTTTTTTTCAAGCACTCTGTGAGGCTTCAAACATGAGGGCCACCTCGTATTCTAGATCTCACGGTTCTCCACTCCCCACAACAAAGAGTCCAAGACGAGATTCACTTATAAGAGGCAAATGGTTTAAAGAAAAAATAAATAAATAAATAAATAAATACACTTAAAAAAAAACAAAAAACCAAAATCACATTTTCTTAATTGCTCTGGCTGGGTACCAGGTTTAATTTCTGAAAGCAAAAGGCAAGTTTACCTCCTCCTCCTCCTTAAAATTCCCATTATTCCCACCAAAAAGAAGCAGAGCGGAGCCCAGACTTCTGATAGCACATTATGCTCTGGCAGCAATTATCACCCACTTAGACGTGACTCCCGCGTTTTGCACGATGTTGGAAAGCGTTCATAAAGAGGACGGGAGACGGGAGGGGAGGGTAAACTGCAAAAAAAAAAAAAAAAAACAGAAAAAAAAAATGGACGTGACCTTCATCCGAGCTCAAAGCAGGCCAGGGGACTGTTGAGACGGACAGTAGCTTTGGCCAGCTTCTAACTGGAACTTAGTCATTCAAGTGAATCCATGATTTATCCCCCAAATGTCAGATGTCATAGGGGCTCGTTGTGCAGCCAGCGAGTAGGAATATTGCTGCCATGTTCACTGGGCTGTGTATATATATGTGTGTGTGTG
>VMRN01000408.1:36187-47324 GCA_010277015.1 Poeciliopsis turrubarensis
ATATGCATATATATATACACTAGATGTGGTGTTTTGAGGTTTTAAGACGTCACTTGAGCTTCTCATAAGCTGGTTTTCCCTCGTATCCAGAAGCGCTGTGTTGTTGCCACAGGCCCTCGGCGCCGTTCCTGCTTCTTGATGGAACGTCGGGAGTTCAGACAGTTACCTAGACGATTTATTTGCCGATTGGTATTTTATGGTCCGTACTACAAATTGGATTGAACTGGACCGTTTGTGAACTGATCTCAATCTAACTGCGTGCTCCGGATCGCGTCGGGGTGAATTCCGTTTGAATCTAAATTCGGTGACTTGAAAAGCGCCCAAACGGAACCATTTTTTGTGGAATGTGGCGCCGGACAGATCATTTGAGCTTTAATCTGCATTTATAGATTTTGTGTGCCTTTTTTAAAAGTCCGGTGTGAATTCAGAGGCTTCCCAAACGGTTTAAAGTAGCAGTTCACCAAGACTTTCAGCACCAACTTGGAACAAGTTTGTGTTGGATGGATGCTTTTGGAAATGCCGGAGCTTCGCTTCAGGAATTCTATTAAATATCCAAAATATTTATCCTGCGTGATTTCAGTAGGAAAAGTTATTATCTTGCAGTTAGAAAGTTGTGGGCTCAATCTTGACTTCCTCATGTTGACGCTTCTCTTGGAAAAGTTCTTAACTCTACCAATCTGCAGATTATTAAAAAAAAAAAAAAAAAAAGAAAAACAAAACCGAAGAGAAAGAAGAAGAAAAAAATCAATACGTTGTCTGTTTGTGCTGTGATTTTTAACAATTTAGGAAAACACTCAGCTAAGTTGGGGTCACGGGTCTCAACTCTGTTACATTGTGAGCCTGAAGCTAAACCAGCCTGGATGCATGCAGCTTAAAAAAAAATCCTTTTTAATGAGAGGACAGAGAGAGAGAGAGGGTCTGGCCGCGAGGAGCGTGGAGCCCACCTGTTGCTGCGTACTGCCGGTCAGCTGGCCAAGAGGAAGATACAACGCTCCCGTGAAGTCAGACAGACAGACAGACTCGACCTGCTGGAGGTACTCCTAGTCACGAGAGGTCCTGAAAATCATGCTACGGAAAATAATGGCGTGTCGACCAAAATGTGAAAAAGAGAAAAGATTTCACTGGGGCCAAGGTTTACTCTGCCGTCTTCGAGGGAGCCATTTTTCACTCTTGCTGTAACGGTGTCCTGTGGCTCAGTTCTCCTTATTATATCGTGTGCAAAGAAAAAAAAAAAACCCAACAACAACAAAAAAAGGCACTGAAAAGTTGTTTAACTTGATTTAATTTCAGCAAATTTCATTTTGAAAGTGGAATTTTCTGTCAGGAAATGGAGGAGCCCGGGGTCACCGAGTGTTGTTTAAAAAAAAAAAAAAAGAAAAAAAAGTGCAGTTCGGGTTGTTTTGTGAGTCTGCAGTCACATGTAGAGCGAAGGACGTGTTCAACACGAGCCGACGCAGCCGGGTCGAATCGCCGCACGTCAACGACGAAGTTGAACTTCTGCACATCCAGAACTTTTATTCGAAAACTGCTCATGATTTAAACGGGTGTTTCTTTCTGTTGTTCATCTAAATGAAAGCAATCATTAAACGGCACGACTTTAATGATCTGCTTAACTTGCAGCAGCACGAATCGTTGTTGTCTTTTATGTTTCAAATCAAGGCGTTTTGATCGTTTTTTTTTTTTTTTTGCTTTTGTTTTGAATTGTTGAGTATTTGGAATAAAACTAATTATAGGATGGAAAATATCAGGGTTGCCCAGGTCTGTAACACACACACACACGCACACACACACCTAGACACAGACACACACTGCCACAAAGTTTTAATCAAAAAAAAAAAAAAAAAAAAAAAGAAAGAGAGGAGACATTTATTGATTGATGATGTCACCTGGAGAGAATGTCTCCGAAGGTTACCACGCTGCTTTTGAGGAGAATATTGGAGATCATTTCTCCATCTGTTCTCTCTCTCTCTTCTCTCGCCCTCTCTGCTCCTTGTAAAAATCCCCCAACGCCGGCTGAATATTTCATAAAGTTCACAGTGGAACAATAATGCACTCCGCAAAGTGTTCTCTCAAGCTAATTATCCTGCTGCTCTCCCCTCAGAAAACAATAGACAATTATCTTTCCCCTCTCTCTCTCTCTATCTCTGCTTCTCTGTCTCTCAGTGTGTGTGTGTGTGTGTGTGTGTGTGTGTGTTTGCTTGGAGTACGTTACAATAACAGCAACAACAGAAAAAAGACAAACCTGCTTTCCTCGTGAAACGTATCCATCAGCTGGACGCCGCGAGAAGGCAATAAAGGAGCGGGATGTACATGCGCCGCAATCAGCATCAGTCTTCCCTGCTTGCTGCTGCAAAGTCCCCCGCCCCCCCGTCTCCTCTGCTTGTGTTGCTCTGTGGTGATAATAGGAGGAGAACACCTATGGAAACGTGCAGCGCGCCGCGCTATCTGGCGACTTATCCAGATTTACGACGCCTCACTTCCTGTTCCTGCTTTGGGGAGCTCTGCTGCCTCAGCTAATAAATTAACTTAGCCCCTCTGCATGTGCGCTGTGCCACATGCACGCACGGTCTGACAATACCAGCGCTTCCCTGCAGGCCTTGAGTTATGAGGCAAAGTATTGGGAAACAGCAGCAGGTTCGGGGCACTGGGGGTGTGTGCATATATATATATATATCTATATCTATATATATCTATATATATATAGATATAGATATATATGTATATGTATATATATATGTATTTGTGTGTGTGTGTGTGTGTGTGCGCTTTCTCACATATGCATCTCTTTTATAGATTTTCATGTGAGGATGCAATCACTCCGGCTTCGGCAGCATCAGCAGCAGCATTATCAATGACTGGGGCTTGCTTAATTGATTTTCCCCCCAGCATGCTTGAACAGGCAACATACATCTTTGCGGCGGCGCTGCTGACTTGAAAGAAAAACATAATAAGAAGTAACGTTGCGGACGCTTGTTTGGCTGCAGGACGCACGGGACCTTTTTCATATTTAATTTGACTTTGGATGAGTGACGAGAGGAGTAGGGAGAGTGGAGGGGTGTGGGTGGAGGTGGGGGGTGGAGGGAGCAGGCGTGGAGAAGAAGACTGGATGTGTCAACTTTCCCAAGCCGGTAAAAGAAGCTCCCCCAACATTTGATCGGAACAAATCGGATTAGCTCTCATTTAGCTGAGTGGGATTACCCCAGAAAATGTCACTTTGTTATGACTAATCACGTCCCATCCGTTTGGGTTGGAGCCCTCTGCGAGCGACACCGTAAACACACGCATACACGCGCTCGCGCGCACACACACACACACACACACACACACACACACACACACACACATACCGACTCTCTCTTTCTCGGCGTCCTCAGGAATGTCACAGTGATGCCAATTTAACAATAATCTTGACAAGGTCGCCGAGAGGGGCTCCTGCGCTGTCCTCTAACCCTCCTCGGCTAATATTTACCCCATGACCCCTCGGCTGCCTCGGCCTGTCGGCGGCGGCAGATCAGCAGAAAGCGAACAAGGAGGCAACACACTTCTGGTTTGTTTTTTTTTTTGTTCTTGTTGTTTGTTTGTTTTTTTTTGTTTTTTTTAAAACCTCCTGCTCTAGCTTTGACCTCCTCACACGTCTGTAAAACCCGGGAATGGTTTGCAGGCACTTTTCGGTTTCGAGGCCCCACAAAGGAAGGAGACGTAACGAGTGGACGGGACGCATTTTGGCGTCGATTGCAGACACTAGCTGTGGGTTTCTTCCCCTTCTCCGCTGTGTGTGTGTGTGTGTGTGTGTGTTGGCCGTTGACCTCATCTGGTGCTTTTGCATCAGTTGCTTATTTTGCTTTTGCTCCAGTGGCTTGGAGATTAAGCTGAACTTGATTAGTGCTCCGATATTTATCAAGCCCCCGTTTACTGTTTTTTGTTTTTTTTTCTCCCCCCAGACCAGAAAAAATAATATTGTGTCATTTCTGGGATGATGTGGCTGCAAGTTTACTGTTAGATCTGCTCTGGAGCAGTTTAGCTGTAATTAGTCTCTGTTAGTTTTGTTTCGTTATTAGTTTTTTTCCCTCCCGCAAATAGAATAATTGCTCTCATTATGGCATTATTTTTTTGCTTTGGATTTATAAAACCAGAATGAGTGTCTGCCTTTGTTGTCACAAGCAAATATTTAAAGGTTTCTTTGGTGTCGCCTCTGAGATCCACGGCGACGCCGTCTCAATGTGGCAGTGATTTCGGTGGCAGGTCTTAAAACAACAGCAGGAAAGCGAGAAACCGACGCAACCTGTTGAGCGAGAGAGCCGGGACGAAACTTTGGGGACTGGATGGAAAAACAGGATTTTTTTTTTTCTTTTCTTTTTCCCTGGGTAACGCTGCTCTCCTTTTTTTCCCCCTCCCTGATTCCTTCTTGCCGAAACTCACCTTCCCCGTCTCTGCCCCCCAGAGTGCACCCCCCCCCACCTTCCCCACCTCCCCACCCAACCCTCCTTCAGACTCCTATCATGTTTCCCCTCTGATAGAGATCTCATTACACACAGAGAGGACTTAGAGCCCGAGCCCCAGTCAGAGAGGAGCAGGGACGCTCCGACCAATAAGAAATACCTCGGCAAAGCAACTGGCCCTCGGCCCTGTAAATGCGCCCTGTGTCTCGGTGGAAGGGAGGACAGCTGCGTTTGCCCTCCTCGTGTGTGTTGCGCTCCTGCGCCGCCGACGTGACTGTTGTTTCAGCGGTGTGTAACGACAGATTCTTCATTTGGTTTATCTACACGAGGCACCTGGCCCCTCAGAAAAGCACTGGGTGCCGTGTGTGTGTGTGTTAAGGTTATTTTAGTGGAGATGGGGGGGGGGGGCCGCATTTTCATTCAGCGTGTTTTTCTTTTTTTTTTGTTTTTTTTGTTTTTTTCTCAGTTCCAACCAGATGGACTCACTTTATCCACTGGTGGTTTTGGCTGCCTGGTCGCTGAAAGCTGATCATTCTGTTTTTTGTGTGTCGTTGATGCATTCATTTCTTTATATTCAAGCAGTGGTGCACATGAAACCAAGCTGCATTCCCCAGAAATGGGGCGAGTGGGATTGGCAGCTGATTTTTTTTTTTTTTTTTTTTTTTGCGTTTGGGGGGGTGGGGGGTGGTTATTTTTCATGTTTGGATGTTTTTTTTTTTTTTTTTTGCTCTAATGGTTCTCATGACTCACCACAGTTGCAGTTGTTATTCTTTCGGGACACATTACAGCGAGAACACCTAAATGCAATGAATCATGTGGAAAAATGTGGCGAGCTCCGTCAGGATTGTTCTTTCAGTCGGACGTAAGGACTCAACTTCATTTCGGTCTATTAATATCTGCGGCGTTGACGAAACGCTTCTGTTGTCACCACACGGTTCTTCTCACATACTTTGAGGTACTTTTTAATTCAACCTGGAATGTCTGGTCGAGGTTTGACACGAGCTCATTGCCGATGTTCCAAAAAGATTTCACAACTTCTGAAACTTTCTGTCATTCCCGTAGTTCAATGTTGTTTTTTTTTAACGAGATGTCAGAGTAATTTGAGTGTTCTGCGCTCGACGTGAAGTAGCTACCCGGTTTTATTGCTGCACACTGTCAGTCAGCTGACCGCTACACTTATCCCAAATCTACCGGGATGACAAATTTGGCTTCTTCGGCATATTTTTAATCATTAGGAACTCAAAAGAGACATGTCCGTATGTACTAATGCATTAAAATGAAAACAATAAATGCAAAGTATAGCAGAGAAAGCATCATCATAACCACACGAAGCAGCACAGTGTTTTACCGGAGGCAGGAACAACTATTACTGTCCTGTTTTAAATACAAGCCGTTACAACATGTCATGTTTTTTATTTCAACTTTTTGTTTAAAAAAGTTAAGTTGCAGTGTAACTTTCATATAATGACAGTGTAATACCAGCTCCTATTTGAGAAACGTGTCATTTGCCCGCAAATACGATGTATGTGAAAGCAGTTCGGGGAAATACAAGACTAAACACGTAAAGACTAAATAAAGAGACACACAAGACTAAAACAGGACAAAATTCTAAAATGTACATTTTTGACACTACTCTATTAAAACTGATTCTAAATGTTATTACATCACCCAGTGAGGTTAATGTTCTGGAGATTCTTCCATTTATAAGACGCATGTGTTGGAAAAAAATAGTTCTTAATTTCTTAACGTTATCTTTAAATCAGTTGAAGTACTAATTCTATCTTACTGAAAGGACTTGCTCAGTATTGCTCTCTGGATTCATATTTGTGTCATCTGCATGGAAGTGAGCAACATCTGGATCTACAATAGAAAAAAAATCTAAATAAATTTTAACTTTTGCCTAAGAAGTAAAAAAAAAAAAAAAAAAAACTTCTTAGGCCACAAGCTCATCCCTGTGTCATCTGCATAGAAGTAAACCAAAGCTGAATCTAGGTCATTTCTTTGGCTTTGAGTCCCTACTTTGTCTTGATTGAAGAACTTGGCCGTTGTGTAAAGAGGATACAAGTCTATAAATAACTGTGTTGTCTGCAAAGACGTGAACTATGGCTTATCTGGAGAGTCGTTTGACATTGGGTGTTCATTTTATCTGAATCTAGACACATCTCAAGAGTCTTCTCAACATTATGTAGCAAGTTTAGCTTACGTTAAAGAAACTAACAAAAGTGTCCAGTGTATAAACACATCTATCATCTACATAGAAGTGAACTGTAGCTCGTTCTAGACATATGCGAAGAGTATTTTTATACTAGAAAAAGCAGGAAATTGATTCTAAAATTGGCCCTTGAGAAAAGAAACAGCTTTACCTCTAAAACTTCATACTTGAGTTCTCTTTAAGCACATGCCGGATCCTTCCAGTTAAGTTGTTTAACAACCAATTTATTACAAAGTCAGCGAAGCTTAAGTAATCCCAGCAGAGCTATTGTTGCAATGCTCAAGCTGTCAGTGGGTGGAATGATGTAAAGATCACACACAATAAAAAAAATCACTGTTTACAAAAATAATATTTTCGCATAGTTTATCCTTACATTGCCCAGCCCTAGTCATGTCACTTTGTCGCTGATAAATGATTATATATTGTGGCCCTTGAACAAACACTCTGGCTGTCCAAACTGTGAGTGTCTTTAGAATTACCTCACTGTACTCTCTCATTAAGGCGTGACAGTTCATGAGATTAGACTCTGTGTGTGTGTGTGCGTGTGTGTGTGTGTGTGTGCGTGCGTGTGTGTGTGTGTGGTGAGTCACCCAAAGCTACGACAAACAGTGCGATGCCAAGCTTATTACACAGCCACAATTCTTTAAGAGTTGAAATCCGCATTAATTTACGACGGAGGAGTGCCAAAACAGTTGCACATTATTGGATTCGCGGTCTCCGTCTTGTGCAGTTTGCTGCGAGTTTAATTGGATGTCGAATAAATTGCACATAAACGTGAAAATTGTGGCGCTCTCGCCCGAGTTTCGCTCTTCACACGGCAATTGCTGGCTCGCGTGAAAGGGCAAGTTTGAGCTTATAGAAGTGAGTGAGTGCTTTAAGTGCGTGCGGTTGTCCCATTGTTCTTTGTCCAGCCACAGCGGAGCATTAAGGAAGTGTTAGGAGCGTGCCAGTGTGCCCCTGTGAAAGTGTTGAGGGCCTGAGTGGTGGATGAGTGTGGAGTGGCTGAACGGTGGCCGACTCGCAGGCTGTTAGCGACCCGGCTTTATTAGACGGAGGGCCCGGCTGGCAGCGGCCGAGAAGTTCCCACCGACTCCGGCTCTGCCAAGCAGAGAGACACGGCCGCTGGGGCTGGAAACCTTCCCTCGGGGTTTCTGCTGCCTGCCTTGGCTGCTTCGGCTGGGCGTTTAGCTGAATCGAAAAAAAAAAAAAAAAAAAAAAAAGAAAAGGAAAGTAAAAGGGGGAAAAAAAAAAATCAAGGGATGCAGAGTTACAGGAAGTGGAGGAAAAAAAATAAGTTGAATGGGCAAAGTCTGCCTTTTGTTTGCCGTCTTAGGTCTTTTACATAAGAGCAGTTCATAATAAGGGGATTAAAACGAAGAGGAAAGGAAGCTAATGTAGAGCGTTGAAACTCAGCCTTGGGCTCAACCACACATCCTTTCAGTCCAGCATGGAGCTCCTAGATTACTTCCATGTGTCAGCGCGAGGGAGACAGAGAGGGAGAAAAGAAGAAAGGAGGACAGGCAGGGAGAAGTGGAGCGGCTGAAAAGCGAGCAGACCGGGATTGGTGGAGATCAGCGGCGGCGTTGGACAGTGGAACGGATCTGTGTGACAGCCATCTCTAAAACCATTACCCCGACAGCTCAGACTCGGGGAACTCGTAACCTCCTCCTCCAGTCTGACCTCGGAGACTTAACTCTTTCTCACAGAACCCCTCTGTGTGCGGAGGAGGCCGGCCTCCTCATATGCCAGTCCCAAACAGCGGGCAGGCCGCTTTAAAGGCCAGCTGCACTGCAGCGACTTTCGAGACGTCAGGAGTTGTCACTGGTATACAAGCGACCTGGGATCTGTTTTCCCTCCAGTTTGTGGCACTCCAAAGACTTTCGTGGAAAGGTTTGAATTAAGTGTGCCAGGACTTTGTGGGAAGGGCCGACGGATTCCAACAACTAATGGCAAAAAGATGTGGGACGGGGCAGGACGTGCATGTTTATTAACAAATAAAAATTGGAGAAAGGGTTGAGGTGGGAATATAAATCGAGACGCAGACGTGAAGACTTGCCGCTCTGTTACTTTAATGCAGCTGCTCGAGAAAACAAACAGACAAATGAAAACGGGACTCTTCCAGCTTTCTGTTCTGCGTCGATATTTGCAGAAGGTTAAAACTGAGGATACGTATCGGGCTCCACATTTCACTTTCAGAGTTATTGGAACTGCAGGAAACCGTTTCGGCGTTTCGGCGAGACGTTGGTGATTTTAACTGTAATTTTTAAAAGTTTCGCTTCAGCAGTCTAACTTTTACAGCAACCAGAACTAGCTAATTAACTAACTAACTTACTATACAAAACCCCCCCCAAAAAAACTAGGTAACATAAAAATGAATTAAAAGCTTATTTTATCCTCATATTACATTATTAAATAGCTTATTACATCTTTTTTTTAAAATTGAAACCAAAGTGAGACTTACTTACACAATGGATGATGTGTTTTTTTTTTTTTTTTCTTTCCAAGAAGAGCCTGGATGAAGTATGACCACACCAAAGCAGCTCTGAACATACCATTAATGATCATCATGGAGCCCTTTGTTCAGTGTTATGAGTACACTAATGGAGTGACGGGGTAATTGAATCGAGTGGTAGGATAATAGAATGATAGAATGATAAAGTAATGGAATAGTGTGGCAGCAGCCAGCTCTTCCCAAGGGATGCCCCCAGTAAGTGTGTCAGCATGGCAGATGGGCGGTCTGCAAGGCCCCCCCCCCCCCCCCCACACACACACACACTTCTGCTTCCCCCACGTTAATTATAAAGCATCATAATCCATCTATGGCACACAGAGCCAGGACATGGAGACTATTAGGGAGAGTGTGGAAATGGCACGGCGAATAATCCTCCAGTCTTTGCCACTGTTAGATTTCCAAGGCATGAAATATAAATCATCCATTTCTCCATAATAGAATGTTTCTCGTGGCGCTCGGGGAATACTTTCTTGTTCTCTGTCTGTCTGTTCGTGCTGGTCTCGGCGAGTGTGTGTGTGTGGGCGTGTGTGTGTGTGTGTGTCCCAAATTTCCCGATGCTAACTGGAAGTTTTGTTTTTTCTTTCTCCCCCCCCCCCTTACAAACTTCACTTATTTCCCACCATGCCCACAGGCAAGACAGACAGTCCCTTAGAAAAGCATTTCAGTTTGTGTGTGTGTATATGCATGCGTGTGTGTGTGTGTGTGTGTGTGTGTGTGCAAATTCGTGCCTTTTTTAACCCATTCTGCCAAGCCTTAGCTCAGCCTTTTCTAAGCAAACTCCCAGCGTGATCCCGGTTCCCCCTTGTGCTGCTGAGAGAAGCCAGAATAAAAGGCCCTGTGGGACTCCCGCTGCTCCCAGGCCCGGTCCACGGCCGCTCTGCCCTGCAAAGGCCCGGGCTTGGGATTTGGTCCGCGCCGGGGCCCCGTGTGGCAGCTGTGACTGACGCTTCAATCGCCTCTCTCTGGGATGTCCCGGCGCAAACCCCGCATTCCCTTTCACACCTCGGAAACGGGCGGGTGAGGGTTGAGGGGGGGCACAATTACACACATATTCAGCAACCCGTCCCCCCACCACCACCACCCACCCTCCCACCCCCGTCTTATGTCCACAATCCTGCAACTCTGATGTATGGCCATTTACCAGAGCTATAAAAAAACATTTGCAAAGTTTCTTGTGTTTCGAACAACTTGCAAATTAGCTTAGTCGTCTGGACGGCCCGTCTGGAATGCCATTATGCATCTGAAGTTGCTCTTGTTTATTTAATGTCTTCCAAGTCGCCCTGTCTCTAAGTAAACACCATAACTTTGCTATCTCCTTTGAATTTCCCCAGATATTTGGAACATGTAAGTGTGGCGGTGGGGCAGGGGGGAGGGGGGGCAGAAAAAGATTGGAGCTTTAAAGTGGAGTTAATGCTATCATGTATAGATTGTCTGCAAATTGAGTTTGTTTCTGGGCTATTGGAGCAGGGACTCGTAAGCCAGCGGGATTTAAGTCTCTTAATTGAATTATTTTGATTGCTGACTTGATGGATGGAGTCATATGTGGAGCGTTTTTTACCCTGAGTTTTTTTTTTCTTTTTCTTTTCCTTTTTGTCTTTTATTGTCTGACTGATTCTTCTTCCAATAGAGAAACTACCAGACAGATACAATAGGAACCTGTAATCAATCACAACTGCAAACCTGAGCTTTTTTTTTTTTTTTTTTTTTTTTGAGAAATCTGCCTGCCATCAGGTCTCAGCTCCACAACCCATCCAGACAACGCAAAAGCAACAATGACATCAGATAGCACGGCACCCCTAATTCTACTCTTCCCATAATGCAACGCTAAACCCCGCAGAGACCCATGGTAAAGGAGAAAGGCTTCTTTTTTTTTTTTTTAAATGCCCATACTGCTGCTCCTCCTCCCATGGCCTCTGGCGCTGTATACGTGTGTGTGTGTGTGTGTGTGTGTGTGTGTGTGTGTGTGTGTGTGTG